>JAHBCN010003316.1:0-76780 GCA_019359885.1 Listronotus oregonensis | reverse complement strand
TTTGCAATTATTTATAATTTAAGCTAAATTATCTCAAAAATGGTTCACCAAAATATTATTAATTTATATATTTGAAATTAAAAAAATATTTTTTGTTGTAGCGCCTAATATACAGGGTGTTTCATTTAAAAGAGTTCAAGTTGTCTATATTTTTCCATATTTTTAATGCGATATTTTCTTACTGATAATTTAAAAAGATTAAATGGAAAAAAACTACAATTTTTATTTAAAAGATTCTTTTCTATCTTAAAAATTAAATTCTCCAGATGCCACGTAAATATAATCAAAGACATGTACAGGGTGGGCATTTTATTAGGGTCCTATACATTTTCTTAGAATCTGACTTAAGAAAAAAAAGTTCGGACAAAAGTTCATTGGATTAATTTATGCTTTTAGTTAATTCCACTTTTACATATACAAAGTGTTCATTGTGTTGGCCACCGGTGTTCACTTCCCAATTTTAAATGAATTAATATATTATTATATTTTTGGATAGCGCTTTCAAAGACAACCACAACTAACCACAACGATAAAAAGGGGGTTCTTTTCAAAAAGGGGCTTTTTTCTTTTTAAAATTTAAAAGGGGTTTAAATATTCCTTTTTTTTAAAATTTGTTTACGTAAAAAAAAATACAAAAGCTCATTTTATCTACGTTTGCAGGCAAAATTTTTTAAGTTTTACAAATAAATCAGTGTTGCAATGTTTTGTTCATAGTTAAGATGAGTTAATCAAATCTTCTATATTAACTCATACTATATAAAGTATACAAGGTGTAGTATGTTTGGAAAAAGAAAAATACTTTTCCTGAAGAAAATTATTCATAAGTTCGAAACGGTGACTCGCCGACCCATGTTGTTATGCATCGTTGAAAAAGTATTTTAATTCTTTATATAGATTTGGTATTATATACAGGGGGTTGCATTTAAAAAACTCAAGAAATTTTACGATAGACAAAACATGACAACACTGTAACATTTTTAAAATTAAAAAATTGCCTTCTAATATAGGTAAAGTAAGCTTATATTATTCTTTTTACGTGAACAAATTTTTAAAAAAGGGATATTAAGCGTATTTGTATAAACGTTTCGACACCTTTTTAAGCGTGTTATAACAGCAGGAAAAAAAAAAAATAAAAAATTTTACAGTTACCAAATTAGTCGTCATTAAAAATCAGGTAGTTACTATTTTTTGCTTTTAAAAATTACCAATATGTAGGGGTTTAAAATTAACAAAAAACGGAATTATATTATATCGATGTATGTAAACAATCATTATCGTATTTGTTCCATCATATTAAAACAAAATAAAATATTTTGGCAATAAATGGGGATTTAGAAGGGGTAAACTTTTTTTCTATTGCTGATTTATCCCCTGTTAAGGGTAAGATTAAACCTTTTTAATAAAGGGTGACTTTGCCCTTCGTAGGGTTTTTACCTATCAAAAGTAACAATAAATAAATAACATTTTTTTTTGATATTTTTATTTTACCCCTTTGGAGGGCTTAAGAGAATTTATATATATATATATATATATATATATATATATATATATATATATATATATATATATATATATATATATATATATATATATATATATATATATATATATATATATATATATATATATATATATAATATATATATATATATATATATATATATATTATATATATATATATATATATATATATATATATATATATAATATGGAAGAAATAAGATAATCATTGGGTTTTTTTTTGCCTTTTGAAAATTTTTAATTCAAAAGTGGAGGTAATTTTTTTGACAAACAAAAAATAATTATCATCTTGGTTTATAAATAACTTTAAGATTTTTTTTGTCGCTATAACATGCTCATAAAGAGGCAAAAAACAGTTTTTTTGAGGTTATTCTTCGGCATAGTAGTTGGTTCGCAAGGGTAAAAATTGGACAGAAATGCAGATTTAAAAAACACGATATCCGAATCGAACCAAATTTGGTATATTGTTTGTTTTAGACAAGCTCCTAATTTGTTGGATATCTGTAAGTCATTAATGTACGTTAATATATATTTTTAGGAGTTAAATATTTAATTTGGCCAATAAGTCCATTTTCTGTTTTATTTTTATAAAAATGTCATACTTAGCTGTTATTGGAGACAATGCCCTATTGTTATTTTATACCTTATTACAGAGATAAATTGTTTTTTCTTTCTTTTAAGGAGGACACTGACAGTGAAGTATCGTTTGACCGAGGCAAAACTGAAAAATGCGAAAAAGATCTGAGCAACTTTAACTTTCGCAAGCACCGGAGAACATCAAGATTTATGGAACGAGAAAAGGACGCCCTAAATAACCGTGCAAACAGCTTGAAAAAAGCCTTACGAAATCTGGTAAGTTTACCCAAATAGAAACTATTTTTATTTATGAGGTAATAAATTTAACAAGAATTTTTACCTTTTTTAGAAGCTATCGTATCTAAAATAAAAGTAAACAAATAAAATACAATACGTTTTCACTAATAGGCTTATACAAAATTTTAATATCTTTTAAATTCATGTAAAGTGATTTATTTAAAATGAGCAAAGTATCTTGACATTATATTAATTCAGGGCAACAACTTTGTTCATACAGTTATAGTTGTTTACATTGCTAGTCGCGAAAGCTTACTTCTCTATTTTTATGGCAGAAACGATACCGAGACCATAAAAACTTTTAAGAAAAACTTTCGCATCGCGCATTACGTTAGGTTTTTCCTACTACCGTTTATGTTTATCTTTCGAAATAGAAGCATGTGATAATTATTTTTAATCTTTTAAATTACCTAGTAAAATAGAATTGCATCTATAAACGTAATTTGCCACAAACGTGACTAATTTTGGCATTTTAAATATAAATTCACTAGTAGGGCCAGAATCGCCATTTATACCTTCAAAAAAGTCGAAAGAACGATACCAACTCGCTTATAATTATTCCAAAAGTGGTACGTCGATGTCTATGTGGACGTGACGAATAATGTGCTTTTACTATGGTCTGTTTATTCCTTGTTAAAATTATACATATATCTCTCTTGACAAGAATAAAAATATTTTATATTACAAGAAGTATATTTACTCAGAGGAAAATAACAAAATATTTAGTTAAAGCGCCAAATGAAAATTATTTGGTAATAAAAGTTGCTTTAGTTAAGGAACCTGACAAAAGCTCACATAGGAAGTTTTGTTGTTAGTTGTGGTTACTTGTGGTTAGCAGTGTTAACAGTTTCATGTACCTACAGTTATTAAGAACTACATTGATGCCAAACCCAAGATTGCGCAAAATTCAAGGCTTTTTTACAACAGCAGGTGTGTAATTTAATTAATGGAGAAGCATACCATTTGTAATCTTCCTAGGATTATAAGCAAAGTTTTAAAAGTTACGGACAGAAAATATACACGGACCACTTAATTCATCTCTGTTGGCAAATTCTTCAGATAATATTTTAGATTTAAAGAGACATGGAAACTATAAGTTCTTAGCAGTGCCTGAATGATACATGGCTAATTCGCATGTCAAAAAAATAGATATTTATAAAGGAAATTCCAGCGTTTCGTATGTCAATATATTTCTTTTTAGCATAAGACGCCCTTCACTGCGACCGCTCGGTCTATTGTGGCTCACACCTTTTTATATTTCTCCCAATAGGATCGGACTTCTAATGAATCCCATACCAGATTGGGAGAGAGTTCTTACATCTCCTCTTACTCGTGTCGCTACCGGACACGAGCACAATTGTTCTGATGTGTTCTGGTGTTTCTGTCTCCTGGAGAGTATGACGAGCAGACGATTAGATCCATCATGCCCTCCTCCCCCGGTCTAGTGATTTGGGTAGCTACCAGGTCCTTGTTACAGGAACCAGATGTTCTTTCTGAGGCCGCATCTCCGGTCTTATCCTATAAAAACGGTCCTATCGGCTTTCTGTTTAAAGCCAGGGAACCCTTTTTCCTATAAAGGCGGTTCTGTCCACCTTCTGTTTGGATGCAGGGAACCCTTCCTAAGCACCTGTTTATTCGAGATGGATAAGCCCTTCCCCGTGAAACAAGCGCCGATGACTTCAGGAGCACCTTATGAAACGGCGGTTTCGGTCGGCGCACCTTTGTCTGCTTGTGACCTTAAGTGGCACCTTTCGAAACGGATTTATCCGTTTCGGTCAGCGCACCTTTGTCACTTTTTTTTATGAAAGCGGTTCTGTCAGCTTTCTGTTTGGAGCTAGGAAAGTAATAGTCCACCACGGCAGGGCCCCACATTACTGCAGTAAGGCTAGATACTCTGAGAGGTCGCCCTGTATCTCAGAGGCACCGTTGGAGACACCTGTTTAAGGCACAGGATGTCATTCACTCATCAGCACGGTATGCTATCACCTTGAGTTAAAGCCTTGTGTTCATCTTAGCTTCGGATCCCGTTCCATACGCTAGCCAAAAGAGTTGCCGATAACCAGCAACTCTAGCGCATGTTCCAAAAGATCCTACTGGGCTCAAGCACAACGACGATGTGTGAACACAGCGGTTGGGGCATAAGAGACAACAATCATACTACCGATGTTTAGTAAGAAACTCCTTTGGTTCACAATCTTCATATTTGTTGAAGTTCCATGCCACCCATTGGTTTTTCTTGATGTACTTTTAATTTTCATTTTAGAAAATATTATTTTTTACAAATTTCTATGTATATAAGCCCACTTGGTACCAATCATATTTTGCAACTAAAAAATGTTTGTTGCATAAAAAAAATATTTATTGTCCTAAGAGTAAAAGTTTTACTTTCGTAGCTAGCAACGCCTAAAAACCAGGTAGCTTAAAGATTTTTTTCGCTTTCCTTTTCACTTTCTAAGAAAATCATTTTTTTTTATAATAGTATTACTTAGGATTTCTAATAACAAACAAATACCATTGTTTTTTAAATAAGTAACTAGTCACACTTACTATACAACCTCTTTCTTTTTCAGAACATAGTTTGAAGATAGCATAGGGAAATTTTCGTTTTACGGTATACGGATTTTTTCTTTTTATTATGACCTATACTCCTTCACTTTGCCATTATTTTATTTTTGTAAGTAAAAGATCAGTATTATTTTCTGTTTATTAGGGGAAAACCGTTACGATAAATTGCTATATACGAAGCAAGTAAAAAATAAATTCAAGGTTTACTTTTTTTTGTTTATTAACTCTATACGGAGTAGTCAAAAATGTTTAAAACAAATAGGATTTAAATGTTATATTTTATGTCAAAAAATCAAAAAGAAAGAAGTTAAAAAATAGATAAAAAGTTATGAGGGAAAAGTGTTTAGAATTTAGTTTTAGGGTTATTTACTAAATTTCAAGAAAAAGTGTAATCTGCGAGAAATTATAAATTTTTGTGATATAATGAATTCTTTGTTACTAGGAATCATTTTAATAATACTTATTATATGGTTTTGATTAGAATAATTTTATCTCTTCTCAGTGACCACACAGAAAAAAAAGTTAAATATTACTATAGACGAAAGGCCATATTTGTTTAATGTCCTGATTCTTAAAGCAAATACTTAATAGAAATACTTTAATTATGTATTAAAAGGTATATTTGTTAAAAACGGCATTATTTGCCAAATATAATATCTATTGAAAATGTAACATTGCACCTATTAAAAATATGACCCAAAATATGTTCCTACTTTTAATATAAATTATCCAGTTAATATTTCTATCGTTCTTTTAAATTGTTTTTTAAAAATCATCTTTTTTAATTTAGGCTCCTAAAAAATGCAATTTATTAACACTGAAAATTATATCAACACATCTTTGTAGCATATTTAATAAATATAATTAAATGACCTTGTTTTCTTTTTTTGTTAATTTTATTAAGGCTTCCTACAAATTCCGTTAACGAAAGCTCTTTTTCTTCTTCTTCCTTTTTTATGTTAACGTACGGTCATGACTTACTTTATCTGACTAAATATCTTGTTGTTTAATTTGAATTTCGTATTCTCTTGTTATCGTAAGACATAAGATTGACCTCAGACATACAGACCGAACATACAAGCAGACAAACAGGCACACATTCAGGCATGTTTTTTGTTTTTTTATGATGTAGACAGTCGAAACGTTAAAAAAACTTTAAGAAACAAAGTATAACAATGAAATATAAAATTAATATTACATTACAAAGAAACATGTAATTAGTTTAAAATTTAAAAACATATGATGTATTTTTAAAACGTTAAAAAATATAGTTTTTGCACTTTTCTGAAAAATATTTTTAAAATTTGTTTATTTTGTAATTTGTAATTTGTATTTTTTAAAACTGTATTTGTTAAACATAAATGTTATACAATCATAAGGTGTAAAAGAAAATTAGCACTTTTCAGTTTTTATCAAGAAAAGTTATTATCTCACTCGCTTAAAGCAAAAAAAAAAGCTTTTATTTCACAAATATTCATTACATATTTTTAATTTATTATCTGTTTGGAAATATTTTTATTCATAATTTATTGCAGTAAGCATTTAAAAAAAGGCAAAAAGAAAATTTAGTAAATTAATGGTAATTATTTACCGCGTTTTACATATACTTGACTTTAAAATATACATAATTTTCTTGTTCTTTTGTTTTGCTTTATCTTGCCCTACTTTTTTAAACTTTCGTTATATTAAAAATTTAAATTAAAAGCTATATATTTAGCTTAACATTGGCGTAAGTAATTTTCCTATATTTCTTTTCTCATTTTTTCTTCAAAAAAACTTTGTAATTAAAAATAAGGGATCTAACTTGTCTTCTTTACCCTAAAGCAACCTAAATTTAAAAGTAGTAACATTTTCTAAACTTAAATATTTCGTAAGGCTTTCTTATCTAAGCATTTTATATTTACAGAATCTTTAAAGAAAACTTTGGGGTGTCTAAGTATTCGTACTAATAACTAAGTTTAAAAAGAATTGAATTATACGATTAAATTTTTTTTTTGAAAAAAGAGCAGGCGACTACTAGGGTTTTCTACCCGGGTACCCAGATTCGGGTATACCCGGGTATATAAAATTTTTAGTACCCGGGTACTATATCATTGTTAGACCCGGGTACCGGGGTCTAACAATTCATAAAAATTCTCGGAAAACTATAAGTAAGTAGCGCCTTAAAAATAATATTTGCAAATTTGCACTACAAACAATTAAAATAACTCTAAAGAATACGTTAAGATTTTTACATAAATGCAGTAAATTTGGGGTTGGGTGTGTTTATGTCACCGTATTTTGTTTTTATTTCGTTGGACTTTAATTAAAAAGTTTTATTTCTAATATTTTCCTAGGAGTGTAGAAAATATTCGGTTTGCAATTCTAATAATAATCGGTAAACGGTGAGTATTTTAATTAAATATTATTTATGCAAATAAAAAATACTTATCTAGTGGTTAACCTATGAAATTTTACTAAACGATGGTTTACTTTTCCTACGCAAAATGGATAGACTTGTTTCTGAAGTATTCAAATATTTTGAAAAATACAGAATAAGAAATTAGTACAATGTTCAATATGCCCGAAAATATTATCCTATAAAGGCTCCCCATCAAGTGTTTTATTAAAACATTTGGATAGAGTACAAAAATAAGGATAAAAAAACAGAACTTTACCTGCGAAAAAGAAGTGCTATCGACATTGTCTTTGTTCAAGCCCAGTTCCAAAAAGAACGCAAATAACAAATTTTTTTCGACCTTGTACTAAAATTGCTGAAATTGTTTCACGCTTGGTTGCACAAGACGGTAAAAAATTTAAGTTATCTTCTGTGTTGTTTGTATTTCAGTTATTTGAGGTTAAAAAGAAAAGGACTTAAAATTTAGATCTGCTTTATAAAACAACATCAACTAATAGTGATAAAGCTTTTCCCACCGCCGGAAAATTTGTAAAAAATAGCAGAAACCAGCTTTTGGACTGCTCATTGCACGCAATAGTGTTCTTAAAAGCACTTTTCTGTCAAGAAGAAAAAGCGTCCCTTACTTCAAATGAAAAAGTTTAATTTGAACTCTTTGGTTTATGTTATTAATTTATTTCAAAGTTGTTTATTCTAAAAAGAAAGATTATTAAGTTATAATTTTTTATAACATAACAAAAAGGTCTTGCCATAAACAGTATTTTTAGTTTTTAATCAGTTTATGAAAAGAAAACTGTTAACCTGGGTGTGATTTTTAATTTTCAACTCTGTCAGAGAAGCAAGTTTATTTAATTTTTTTTGTTATTGTATAACATAATTTATCGTAGTAAAAAGTCATATTAGTTCCCAATTAGCTAATGAGAACAAGTCTGTTTAACTGTGTAACTGATTGTACTATAGGTTAAGGAGACTTACTATCTGTATTGTCTCTTTGTCTGCAAAAATTGAAAATACCCGGGTACTCGGGTATACCCGGGTATCTGAAAAAACAATACCCGATACTCGGGTATTAAAAAGCGTCGGTTAAGCGAAAACCCTAGCGACTACGTAACACCGTATTTCCGACAACTCAGTAGGCGCATAGTGGGACAAAGCGACACTGAGCCACCCAAATAACTTTGCAGCTCCTACAGTTAAACCCTTTGTGCTAATTTTTTTAAATTCTCGTCTTGCATTTGCCTATCGATCCCTCTTTTTGAATTTTTAATTTGGATTTTTATTTTCCGGAAATTTGTTGAAATTTTGATTTTTATGAAAAAAACGAATTTTCGGCTAAAAAATAATCATAGAAAAGCAAGATTGAGTTTTGGCACACATTTTTTTGCTTAAAATCTTTCTCTTGATAAGCCCCATAAGACTGTCTACTTAAAAATAAGGGGCAACATATTGTTTTTTTCATAAAAATTTGGAGAAAAATTTCCAGAAAATAAAAACTTAAATCAAAAATTCAAAAAGACGGATTGATAGGCAAATTTAAGACGAGAATCTTAAAAGAAATAAGTTTAAACGGTTGAGCTACATGAGCTGTAGAGTAAGTTAGGTGGAACTTCGTTTCGTCCCACTATGCGGAGTGGGAGTAGGATTGTAAAGTAAAGCAAAATTAAAGACGAAGAAGCAAACTCTAAACTTTATTTTAAAAAAAATACACCAAAGACTGAAAATTTGAAAGAATAAGATATCTATTCCTGGATTAATTGCTGTATCATATTGTTTTACTTCTTTTTGTAATATAAATAATTTAAAATGATTTAAATAGATTAAACATGCGATCAAGAATGATTCTCAAAACTTAAAAATTGGGAAAAAATATATTTAATTTATAATTAGGATATTCATAAAAATTAAAATTTAATGGTCAAGGTTCTTTGTACCCCTATTCTACCCGTCGTGTACGCGAGTAGCTCACAATCCAGTTGGAAAATAACCAACCGCACAGGTTACACCTTATATAAGTAAATGAGGATACATGATCTTACTGTCGAATTAAAAAAATATATTAACATTGAATAATTTAAATTAACAAATTGACAAGTTTAGCCTACAAATTCCAAAAAAATATTGTATCCAATCAGTACCCTAGAAATTAATATCCAGTTCCTATAACCTGCTGGAAAAAATAATTTAAACAGATAGCAGGTAATATTTTAAAAATTGACCTTCGGGTCCCTTGTAACCTCGGTACGATCTTACCCTAAAATTACATTTAGCTTTAAGCAGGTCAGGGTCAATGGCATTTTAAGGTCAAATCTAAAAAATAATCTCAACCAACTTCGAACCATGTACACGTATGTTTTGAGGTCGCTTAATACACATCTGTGGTCAGATTGGTCTCAAAGGGCCATGGTCAGATTTGATTTTAAAATGCCCTTAACTCTGACCTGATGAAGCCAAACTGACCCCCGATTCGGATTCAACGACCCCCAAACATTAAATACCATGGTCAAGCCTTTTGGACTTGCTTTTTTTTGGGAGGCTAGGTTTGTTGTAGATTTGACCTTGACATGCTCTTAACCATAACCAAATAAAGTCAAACTGACTACAGATTCGAATTTAGCGACCTAAAAAACATAAGTATACACTGTTCAAATTTAGATGCGAATAATTTTACAGATTTGATCTTGAAATGTTCATGATCATGACTCGATGGGGTCAAACTAACCACGAATTTGTTTTGAGCGATCTCACAAACATAACTGTTTAAATTTGGTTGCAATTAATTTTGCAGATTTAACCTCAAAATGCTCTTAACCCTAACTTGATGGGGTTAAACTAATTCGAATTCAGGGACCCCAAAAACATAAAAATATCATGGTCAAGCCTTTCGGACCTTCATTTTACAAATTTGACCCTGAAATGCTCTTGACCATGACCGGACCATAAAAGATAAGTATACATCGTTCACCTTTGGTTGTGAATAATTTTGCAGATTTAACCTTGAAATGTCCCTGACCTAGTGGGGTCAAACTGACTTCGAATTCAGATTCAGCGACCCCAAAAACATAATGATACCAAGGTGAGGTGTTTTGAACCTTCAACTATTTTTTTTGTGGGGCTGTGTTATTAAACCAAATTTAATACCCCTGACATAATTCAATTTAATTAGTCCATTATATTATTAAATATTTTGGTCTTAAACCAATAGTGCTTTAATGTAGTATTTTTTTAACTGGCGTTTATCTTTTAAAGATTAATTAAAACGGATAAAGTAAAAATGCGCCACTCATAAATATTTACCACCTAAAACCCTATTTATTTGTCGTCAAAACCAATGCACTTATTTGTAAAACTTTGCCATTTCCACTCCAACGAAGAATAAACAGGACCATGTCTGTGGCTTTCATCGTATTTACAAAAAACATCGTATTGTGTATTTTATTCCGTAGAATCTAAAAGAATACTTACAAAAATGATTTGAATTGAAACAAAAGAGATAAGGCATGAAAATACCATTTTCTTGATAAACAACTAATTTATTGATTCGTTTTTTAAAGCGTCTTATTTTCTTTGACACTTTTTAATAAAAAAAAATATATACATATTTTAGTGACAACGGAAATAAATTAATTTAAAGGGCAATTTTACGATTTAAATTAAAAAATAGAAAATGACAACAATAAATACCTGAAATGAAAAAACACAAAGGGTCAATATTCTGTCCCATTTTAGCGTTATTACCACTTTTAAAATATATTGGAAAATTAAAACATATTTATTATAATATTAATAACAGAACAATTTTAATAATTTTAGTGTTAAATACAGAGTGTTTCAAATTCGACTTTTACCATTGGGATCTCAGCAACGGTAAGAGATACGAGGAAGTTTAAATTGGGGCAAAGTTACGTATATATAATACACAGTAGACAAATTAAAGTTAACTTTTGTACTTTTGGAAATATGGGGAAAAACTGGAATTTGCGATTTTCGATTTACTTCATTTTCTAATTTATTTGAAAAGGTTGAGAAAATCCAAAAATACATTTTTATTGGAACTTTTTACACTTTATCTATTGGCAAAATCAAAAATGTCTTACGATGTTTTGTTTTCCTAAACCTTTATTAACTTTTTTTTAAATATGGCCCTTGATTATTTATTACATTTCTTTAAAGCAGTTTTAATTCCAATAACCATGGGCGTAGCGAGGTTCAGGCAGGGAGGGGCAGTTGCCCCCTTAGAAGAGCGGTGGTTCGCTGGTAAACTGTAATTCTTACGAACTTTATAATTTGCGACGCTTCTTATAAGACCTAAGGAACTAACAGGCTTAAAGGCTGGCTTGTGAAATCCAACTATACATGATGTGATCTCTCTCATATAATTTTTGTTTACATCATTTCTTACTCTAAAAAATATCACTTATAACGACAAGGGTAGCGTAGTTTTTTTTTGTTATAGAAAAATGAATCATAAAACGTTTTGTGAAAACCCAAAACCCAGTAAAAAACCCTAAGTAAAATAGAAATAGGAGCGGAACGGGTGGGCGGGATGCGGGGTGAGAGGGAAGGCAAGTGATCAGCCAATGTTGTGCATCTTCATCGGTCGGCGCTCACATTCATTCAAGCTATTTCTGCTTTTATATATTTTTTTAATTACTACCTCCACTGCTCATGTGAAACTCATATGGTAAAAACAACGATTTAAACAAACAATATAATCTAGAATTTTCTTCGTCTGCCCCTCCTTATATACAATCCTGGCTACGCCCTTGCCAATAACAATGATGTATAACAATTTATATTTTTCTGTTAAATAAACATACTTTCCATAAGAGGCAATAAGTTGGAACGCACATTATTTCTTATAGGAGCGTTCCCTATTTGCTAAAATAAATATTGAGTGTTATACATTTTAGTAATTGGAATAATACGAGGTTCAAAAAACTTTACTAAAAAATTCATGGACGTATTTAAAAAAATAAAGTTGTTGATGGTTTAACAAAAACGAAACTTCTTCCAATACATAAAGCGCAAAAAGTTCCAATAAAAATGTATTTTTAGAATTTTTCTAACTTATGAAATAAACTAGTATTTTTTAAAAACAAAAATAAAAAATTTCAGTTTTTTCGCCATGTTTCCAAGAGGACAAAAGATAACTTTAATTTTTCAACGCTGCATTATTGGGCTCCCCAATACCCAACTTACTGTTTTCGAGATGTCAATGGTAAAAGTCGAATTTAAAACACTCTGTAGAGCCGACTTTATTTTCGAAGCAAAAAGTTTTGACTTTTTACGTTTTGGAATTTCAGGAATTTATTGTTAACTTTTTTACTTTACTATTTATGTCGCAAAATTCTTACATAAATTAAAGTAAGATTATTGTTACTAAAATTAATTTAACTTTTTTAATGTTATTTTATATTTTAAAGAAAAATATACACAAGATATTTCACATTTTTTTAAATTATAAGTAAAGCCTCAAATATGAACCTGCTTAGTCTTCGTTGGATGACGCTATACATATAACGAAATACAACAAATTCTAGGGCATATAATACACATAATATCTAGGTTTCTTAGGAAATAGGAGAAGAAAAGATTAGAATAGAAATTCTAATATTTTCTTCTGTTTTGTGCCAGTAACTTACAATAGCAACAAACCTGGAATTTTTCATGAATATTTTAATATTACCATTTCAAAAATATCTTGTTTGCGTAGATATGCATAAAAATAATATATTGCGTTTAGATATACCTAAAATCTAATAAAAATATTAACATATACTGATATTATTTTCGTATCTTTACCGTTAATATGGGCTTTTCCGGTAAAGTAACGGTAAATTCTTTTTTTATGGACTTTTGTTATTTTTTTTACTGTTTTAATTTTTGTTAAAATATTAAATTCAGTAATTTAATCTGGGCAAATGTAATAATTTATTTAAAATATCTTTATTTTTTACATAATTTTAATTAGTTTAATTAAAAACTATATAAAAAGACCACAAAATGTACTATTTATTTATATTATATATAGTGTATAATATTCCGTAACACTTCGTATAAAAACAGTGGAACGTAAGTTTGGTAACTGTTTAGTTGTCACTGTCTTTAAATGAACAATACCCCATTAAATTTGTAACTGAACTTTGCGAAAGGTTCTGTTGCTTTTTTACAGAATACTATATAAGGGTCGTAAAGTCTGACGTTAGCTGGAAGACTGCTTGTTGCCCTGTGTTAAGCAAGAAAAGTTCAAAATTTTGTACATTTTCGTTTGAGAATGACATAAGCAAAAACAAATAAAGAAAAAGTCTTCTCATTGGCCAATTGCGTTTGTAACCCTGGCTACTGACCTTTTACTCAATGCGAAATATTTTTGGTTTGGTTGTCATTCTTTAACAAAAATGAACAAATTATATAGCATTCAGAACCCTCGCAATGGTCCTCGACATGGGGAAAGGCTAAAGTAATTTACCCAAATAAATTAATAAACTAAATGAAATAATGCTTAGTATCTGCAATTCTATAAACTCATATTTTACAGTCCTTAGCAACAATAATGATTAACCAATAAAAAACATTACTAAAAATTACTTCCTAAAAAAATATATTGTTAAAATTGAATATACAGTGTTCCAAATTCGTGGGGAATGTATGTGGATCTTGGAAATCACCATAGATAGGAAATCGGTTAAATGGGGAAAGTTTTGGACAATTATGTTAGTGAGCTAGTACCGTTTACTACATGGTTTATCTATTCAGGTTTCTGAGAAATTTTGAAAAAACCTGAAACATGCATGTTTGAAAGTGAAAATTTTTCAAATCTGTATAAGCTTCTTCAAAGCAATTTTTTTGTAAAATATAATCGAGTAGTCAATTTTTATTTTCTACGTTCTGGGGTTTTTAGAATCATCATCAACTTTATTTTTTTATATGGACGCCATATTGTAATTTTACGCAGCCAAATAGTGCTTTTTATTTTGATTTCAACAATGTATAAGATGTTATAATTTAAGAGTTTATAACCTCATTTATTTCAAAAAACAAATATTTTCTCAGTTGGCCTTGATTCCGGCGAACGTCATTTTTTTTGGAAACAATAAAATATTAATAATTGGCAAAAGAGATAAGCTGAACAGACATTTTACAGAAATGGGTTTCGCGAACATCGCTATAACGTCAAAACCGTGTTACAACAAAACTACAGGTAACAAGTTAATTAAAACAAGTGAAAACAAAAACAATGAAAAGCGGCTAAACTAATATTCCTACTAAAATGAAGATGTAAAATAACGACCTAAAATTCAAAATGGTGGTCATTTCTCTCAACATATTAACATCCTGGCTTAGATCGTGGTTTTTTAAAACTTCCGAATTCAAGCAAATTTGTAACCAGTTTTCGAAAGTATGTTACATTAGGATGCTGCCTGAAAAATTGTCGAAATACGTTTGCGCAGCTATACTAACATTTCTATTGCTTTGAAAATAACGTTGCAAAACATCAACTTTTTCTTTAAATAATTAACCATTTTACAGAGTTGAAAAATTTTTAATAACGTACCCGGGCTAACTTGATAATGACGCTAGATAAATTCGCCGGAATTAAGGCCAACTGAGAAAATATTTGTTTTTTGAAGTAGATGAGGTTATAAACTCCTAAACTTAAACATGTTATACATTGTTGAAATAAGAATAAAAAGCACTATTTGGCTGCGAAAAAATCCAATATGGCACCCATATGAAAAAGTAAAGTTGATGATGATTCTAAAAACCCGAAACGTAGGAAATAAAAATTGACTACTCGGTCATATTCTACAAAAAGAGTTGCTATGACGAAGTTTTTACAGATTTAAAAAAATTTTAATTATAAAAAAAATATGGCCGATTTTCGAAAATGCATGTTTCGGGTTTTTTCCAAATTTCTCAAAAACCTGGATAAATAAAGCCATATAGTAAACAGGATTAACCTATTAACATAATTGTCTAAAACTTTCCCCATTGAACCGATTTTCTATCTATCGTGGTTTCCAAGATCCCCATACATTCCTCACCAATTTGGGACACACTTTATAGTATACTCATTTAATTTAAAAACTATATTTGTTACGATACTATTATACAAATTAAATTTAAAAAATATTTCCGGAATTACCAAAATATTACTAGTACTTTTTATTACCATAGCTGGCAATGTTTCTTTGAAAATATTTTCATTCAGTCAGGCTTACTTTTGCTTGTTCTTTATACCTCGCACTTACTTGTCTTGACGCTGTACTTTATATAAAATCTGTTATACCTAATTTATAATCCGCCAGTAAAACCTGATAAAGTTGCGTCATTAAACTACACTGCAATGCTCAATTAAGGGATATCGTTTTTTTAACAGTGATTTTAAAGTTAAATAATTTAAAAACGAACAAACCTTTTTAATTATTTTTTTTTCAGATAAAAGGTACATCATTATATTTTTAAATTACTTATGGAGAAGCATTTTATTATAACGGATTTGTAGATAGTTTTTGAAATTTGTCTCTAACTCTAATAGTTTCGCACGTATGCAATTTTTTACTATGCGATGTCCATTTTCACTTTAAATATCATAATGTTGATCAGTTTAGTCACAAAGTGATTACCATGGTTACTTTACACTTTAAAATTCATTAAAACGGGTTGCAACTTAACTTTGATGCATACGAGCATCTAACAAACCTAGAGCTCTACTCACTTCTCCTGGACTTAAATAACGTCTAGACATTTTAAATAAAAAACTATTCGTATTAAAGTAGCGAACTTATTTTAATCAATTGACAAACTGCCACCCGTATGTAAAGTAACCATGGTAATCACTTTGTGGCTAAACTGGTCAACATTTTGATATTTAAAGTGAAAATGGACATCGCATAGGAAAAAATTGCATATTTTTGAAACTATTAGAGTAAGAAACAAATCTCAAAAATTATCTACTAGATAAACCACTGGCCTTGCACACTAGGTGAAAAACTGAAGTTTGTGTGGTATCACTTATTTTCAATACGTGAAATTGAAAACCGCCCTTAAATCATACTTCATATACTACAATTAAACTACGTTGTGATAAAATGCTTTTGCATGAATAATTCAAAAATAGATTAATGTACCTTTGATCTAAAACAAAAATAATTTAAAATGGTTTGTTAGTTTTTAAGTTATTTAACTTTAAAATTACTGTTAAAAAAACGATATCCCTTAATATTGCGTTGCAGTGTATTTAAGTTAATAATAACTTGAATTAGTTTTATAAAAACAAAAATAAGTATTCTAGAGTACAAATAATGTTGTTTAATAATAACACGCGGAATGATTTTAGATGTCTGTAGGTAAAGAAACATTTTCCAACCACAAAGTTTAAGTTCTAGGTGTGTAAAACAGTTGCTTTTTCACCTTTTGTCTTTTTTACTTTCCTATCTTCGTTTTTATTTTTAGTATCCTGGTCTTGAGATCTTGCGGTAAGTGATGCGCTTGGATGTCTACCTTTCAAAAGTGCAATATTTCTTTAATATATTTGTGCGTAACACCAATTAATTAGCCTTATTTACGTGCAGATTAAAAATTGGTAATTGTATTGTTAAGAAAATTCTTATTCAGATGTGCCTTGGATGTTGTGTTGAATAATGGGTATTGATTTACGACTAGGATGTTGACAAGTTTTTTAATATTTGCTTTTTCCGTGAACCAAAATTTTTAAAAAATGTTTTTATTGTTCCATAAATCATAAGACGGCTAAAAAAGGCCGTCTTACTATAATGGATATGTTTTTTTTTTAATCGCGGCCTACACATTGCACAGGCGACATATCAAAAATAAGTTGGTCAGGACATGAATTGTCGCAAAAAAACAACTTTCTGTTAACAGATGTATAGAGCTAATAGCAAATATAATTCTAATTGAAACATTCTGTACGTTCTATTAAGTTTTTAATGTAAAAAATAATATAATACATATTTTTGTAGATGCAATTACGGTGTTGTAGCTAACAAATACTCAATTAAGTTATAACAGTTTCTTAACTATGTTTCTATTTCAATAAGGACACCTAAATAGAAAATAATTTTAAATTGATATTTTTTATTAAAAAGTTTTAATACCCAAGGGAATACGTAAATAATTTCTTATTAAAACTCAAATCGATTCCAAAGCTTTAATTAATCAGGTCTTTTTTAGGGCAGGGTACGAGTCTCTTTTATCCCCATATGCTTATGTGCGATCTTCTTTCATCATGTTGTTCCTATATCCTTACGTTTGCAATGATGTGTTTTCTTCTAAAACCCTTTATCAAGCAAACTTTGCATTTTTAATTTTAACCTACTTTAAGGTCTTCTATTAAATTATCTGCTGTATTTACCATTTCCCAGCTAATAATTCCTACATTAAATCCTTTTACCTCCTTTCAGCAAATGTTGTATATATAATAATCTTGATTTAAATATTTATGGTTAAAAACTAGCACTGAAGGTAGAGCAGCTAAAGTCTTCGCAGTTAGTACCTGGCTCATCAATCTTGTCAAGAAACCTGCTTTCCTCGCATTCTATTACTTTAGATTCTTTTTTACTGTCATTTCTAAAGTGTATCAAATATCAGGGACTATTCACTTTGGACGTTTAAATTACGACCTAATCAATTTGACATATTATTCACAAAGTCACAGAACACATACCGCCACGAATCATCTGGTACTTCTTTAAGACCTACATTTCACACATCATAAAGAGCTCTCTCTTTAAATTAAAAGCCGTGTATTTTTAATCCGCGCTCGGAATAAAAGTCTTTTGGTTTTAAAAATTAAGAAGTCAACATAATAGAAACAAACCAATACTTTTAAACTATTAGATTGTTCTAACAATTACAATAAAATTAAAACCCCTTCTTGATCCTGCTGTTAATTTTCATTTCTTATAAATATCTTATAGTTAAACATATCAATAATCCTTATACAAAAAAATTTACTCATGTACAACGCATTCCCACAAAGTGGTTCGAGTTATAGACCTATCTGTTTTTTTTTTCAAATGGTTCTAAGGTATTTTTCTTGTCGGACAGTACGGAGTATATTACAAATCACAAAAGTATTTTATTATTTTTTTATATAACTGGTTTAGCTTAATATAATATTAATAGCAAGAATTATTTATTATTACAAGTAACGCATCAACTCCTGTCCAACGGTAAAATCAACCACCCTAAGAAAACCTCAAAAATCAAAAGACGACGTAAAGACCAGATTAAGCTAATGAGAGATCCGTTTACACCTACAGAACTTCAAAAACGCGTAGATGTTATAAAAACCGGAAAGTCGCCAGGAGTAGATGAGATTCTGACAGAGCAGATAAAATATGTTGGGCAAAACACGAAACAGTGGCTATTGGCTCTATTTAAGTATTGCAAGTCTACCTACCAGATCCCGAAAGCATGCTTCGGCAAAAGTCAAAAGTAATAGCCTTACTCAAACCTGGAAAAGACGCGAATCTCCCAAGTAGCCACCGCCCTATATCTCTGCTGTGTCACTTGCTCAAGCTCTATGGGCGCCTCATACTAAACCGAATCTGGACTCAAAACTCATCCCCCAACAGGCTGGCTTTAGACCAGGAAAATCATGCATAGGACAAGTACTGAATATTACAGAATTCATAGAGGAGGGTTTCGAGCAGAAAGAAATAATGAGGGTAGCTCTGGTTGATCTCACAGCTGCATATGATACCATAAACCACAAAACCTTGCTATCTAGATCGTATAGCACCCCGATGAACTATGAACTCACAAGTCATCCTATCTAACAGAAGGTTTTATGTGATGTTGGATGGGAAAAAGAATAGGTGGAGAACGCAGAAAAATGGTTAACCCCAAAGGTTTGGCCTAGCTCCATTGCTCTTCAATGTCTACACCAATGATCAACCTATTCATCCTCACGCTAAACACTCCGTACGCTGACGACCTGGGTATTGGGATAAAGGATAAAAGCTTCGAAGATATTAAGAGAAAACTAGAGAAAGCCTTGAGCAGAATGGGCAAATACTACAAGGAAACTCCCTAAAACCGAATCCTGCTAAAACACAGGTATGTGCTTTCAACCTGAACATGCACTGGGAGGGCATTAATTTGGAACACACTGACAAAGCAAAATACCTGGGTGTCATCCAGGTCATTAACCTATAGAAACCACT
Source organism: Listronotus oregonensis (assembly GCA_019359885.1). Classification (NCBI taxonomy): domain Eukaryota; kingdom Metazoa; phylum Arthropoda; class Insecta; order Coleoptera; family Curculionidae; genus Listronotus; species Listronotus oregonensis. The sequence goes on along the minus strand of JAHBCN010003316.1, from coordinate 57,235 downwards.
GCAAAAAGATCAGTAACAAAGTCAAGACACGAAATAACCTCCCAAAGAAACTCACAAGAAGTAAATGAGGTGCGAACCCAAGTATCCTGACGACTACGGCGGAAGCCTTGTGTCTTGTCGCTTGTCCAGTGTGGAGCAGGTCTAAATATGCAAAACAGGTCTCAACCGCACTGAAAGAGACATGCCGAATTGTGACTGGCTTCATGACACCTACCCCTGTACCCCTACTACCCCAGGCTACAGGTTTTGCCTCCCCGGAAGATCGACGTGAAGCAGCTCAACATATCGAAATGTTTGATGACAGACATCTTCTCCACAATTTTGAGGAACCGCATGAAACAAGCCGCTGAAAATTTGGAAAGAGATTTATGCGCATCACAAGCATAAAACTACCGGCGAGTTTCCCAGTCCGACAGGAACCGCCCCGATGATGAACCTGGAACCCTTAATCGCTTGCGGACCGGGGGTGCCTCGGTTAGACGTAATCTGGAAAAGTGGGGAATGAGAGATGCTGGCGAGGTGTTTTGTGAATGTGGAGAAGTACAGACCACCGACCACCTAAGAACATGTGTGCACTCTCCATCAAGGTGCACCCTTGATGATTTATGGCTTGCTGATACTAAAGCGCAGCCCGATACTGGGCAGAAAAATTGTAGATTTTTGGACCTGGATTTGAAAAAGTAAAGTAAGGTATTCATCATTACCTTGTAATAATACATAATTCTTATCTATTTTGTGGACGAAACTTTCGAAAGTGACCTATTACCAGAATATTTTACCTAAGCGATACAAGTCTTATTTTTATGTAGTTGTTAGGTTGTCTGTAATATTGCATTTTATAGTTATTTGTAGTTAAATTTGTAATAATTTAGTAATTTTTACATTATTTTGTATATTCCCATATACCATAAATAGGTTATTTAAAAGCAAAATTTTAAAATGCTAATGTTGTTTAAAATTGCTTGTTTTTTTTGTTTAACATATCAGTATTAAAAACTGTCCATCCAAAGAATCGTAAGTTAATTAAAAGCACTTGACATTAAAACTGAGATCCTGTTTTGTCATCTAAATTACCAAATTTAACATTCCATCCGCTTTGGTACATGGCTGGCGCAAATAACGGATGAGCGCATTCGTGATTTTAAAGTGGTTAAACTTTATCATGAACTCATAGTTTTGCGATTTAAACATGTAAATTTACTATATTTATAGTTTTATTGTTAAACTAAAACAATTTATGCTATATATGTATATTCCTGTCAAAATCATTTAAACAATAGATGGTAAAAAAATAAAGAGTTTTTCATTTCAAACTTATACAGAGTGATTAAAGACTATGCTCAAAGACTAAAAGTTATATGACAGCAAGCTACATATAAAATTTATTTATTTATTTATTTTAAAAGTAGTAGCAAAAGAACCTCTTTTTTATTAAAAAAAAAATATGTGTAACGTTCGTTTTTGTGGGGAAAATCAATAAAGTTCTACAGTTTGGCTGGTAAAAGGGTTCTCTTAAACACAACACATATACCTTAATAAAACCAAAAGTTTGAAAGGTAAAAATTAATATAAACAGTTTTTACATACTACTTAATTTATGTTACTTTTATTTTTCTTTAGTGCTTTCTATGTCTGCTGCATTGTTACCCACAACAGTAATTATTTTTTAAATAAAATTTACGAGAATAAATTATTGCTTCGGTAAATAATTCCTTAAACTAAAAATAATAAACAGTTCCACAAAAACAGTGATGGCTCGTGCCAATTCCCTTAGAGGGTTCACAATGTAAATTACTATTTTAACTAAAATAAATGTCTAATTTAAAATTTACCTTTTTTTTATTTCTGCAAATTTATTTTGAAATACATTGGTTAAATCGGGATTTTTATTTCCACAATTTACTTTTTTATGAACATCCTAGCAGCGATAAATAACATGCATGGAAAACAAAGCACACTTAATTATTATTACAATCTCGCGCCCAATCATATTTCCCATACACTTTAATGTTAAACTGTCTTTTAAAATCATTTTTACTTGCGTTATATTTAATTGTGGTTTAGGTCATCCGATATTGTAAACTATATATATATATATATATATATATACTATATATATATATATATATATATATATATATATATATATATAATATATATAAAATATATATATATATATATATATATATATATATATATATATATATATATATATATATATATATATATATATATATATATATATATATATATATATATATATATATATATATATTTATATATATATATATATATATGTCTTTTAAACCTAATTTTCCAAAAGACTTTTAAACCCTTAACAGTACAGTTATTATTTTGAGAGCGAACCTCAGCATTATTCTCACCAACGCTTGGCCAGCGGTATTACGTCAGTGAATATAGTTCGTAACTCTAAAGGTGTGTATCCATTTTGCACGGCTTCCGCCCAAAGCAGCTTATATATCGACTTTCCGAAGCAACGATAACAAAGACGCCGCCTGCGACATCCACGCTAAGTGAATAAGCACCTCAAGGGTCTTTTTGCTGTAAAGTATATCAATAATTCTGGCTTACCAAAACCTACTAATTTACCTATTTTGACTCAAAAATGGGGTTAATCGTTTTTTTAATCGACTTCTCATTTGTATTCGATATTGCATTTTATTTTAAAGGCGTAGTTTATTTCAGAACATCAATATGATCTTAGTAGCGTCAATGAATAGATAAAACTGCCAAAATTTGGAAGTCCTCAAGAACAGTTCCGATTTTGATAAATTTTTTTTAATAATTTTGTTTTTTCATATTATTCAAAATCAGAAACCTTCTGGAGGGGGCAAACAAATATTTTTATTGTTTAGGCAATATTTACGATATTTAAATGAAACATTTTTTTTAATCACTTTAACTTTTAAAATATTAATTTTTGTTTTTTTTTTATTTTCTACAAAAATAGCTTTATAATAATTTCTCGCATTTTTCACACTTTTGTAGGTATCGTGAACTTCAGAACAGAAATTTTACTCTATTTCCGGACTGTAATAATTGCTTATGAGATATTTTTTATACATAGTCCAGGAAACGAACCATTTTACCAAGCATTTTTTTCAAAATGCATAGAATGACTTAAACTTTTAAAAGTAGGTAGGAAATAATCCGAGGATCAAAACTATATCATGCCGAAGGGCGCCTTTACCTTGGGGCTGGTTGCTAAACCATCTCGGAGGTGGAATTTTTTTATATATATTTTCTCACAGGAATTGATAAAAAAAATTATTTCTGAGCAAAAAATGTTATACGCATTTTTTTTTTTTGAAAATGCATATTTTTCGAGTTCTTCGCGATTGAAAGTCGAGTTTTTCGTCGATAAAATCAACGTTTTTAATCGGTTTTTTGCAAATAACTCGATAAGTATCCATCTTATCAAAAAAGAAATGTAAATAACAAAATTGTAGCTTTTAAAAAACCAAATAAAATGTTTTTTTTGTAATTGCTGTGGGACCAATACAAACCAAGTTGTAGTTTAGTTAAAGGTTAGTTGTTATTAATCAAACACAACATTTTAGAGTTTTAAAGGCAAATAACCCAAAATCTACGTATTTTCCGAGGAAAACTAATAATAACTTTTTTGAAGAATTTGCAAAAACCATCATAAAAATTAAGTGAGTTATGATTAAAATAAGGTTAGACCAAATTTTTTTGAGTACAAAAATCTTCGAAAACAACCCTCCTAATTACCACCCTAATTAAAATGAGTTGTAGGCCTTTTTTAATTTTCTTTATCTATCTATCATAAATACATTCTAAAATTTTAACCGATCTAAATTGCTTAATTAAAAAAAAAACGGAGCTGCAAGTAAAAATCAAATTTCAGAATTTTAATAAAAAATTACTTTTCTTCAAAATAGCTCGAAAACTAAGAGGGATGCGTGAAAATTACTACGGTATCAAAATGTAGCTTTTTGATTTACCAACATTTTGCTTTTTTTAATTTACTGTATGATGGAAAATAAGTGAAAGATAAACGTTTAAAAGCGTGTGTACAGACGAGAAATAACTTGTTTCAGCCCTTTAAACTTACCCCTTAAAAAAGTAAGGCTTTTAAACAGTTTTAATATATGGGACCTTATTACTCTTAAAAAACCAACAAAACGGGTTTTAAAGAACTTTTTATAACAAAAACTGAAGGAGTTATGCTTAAAAACCAATTTTTTGGAGAATTCTAAAAGCCCAAATCGGAGCATGACGATGTACTCATATGACACGTAATACAATTTTTAATGTAATAATGTACGCATTTCTTAAATTTTATCCATTTTTTTTTCATTAATTCATGATAGGGGTTGCTTTTATGGGTTAAAATACTTCAACTAATATTTCAAAGATTAAACATTTATTATTCAACTTATTTGAGCCAAGTTTTACTTGATTTAAGCTTTAATATAAAAGTGAAGTAAGTTTTAAAGGTTTTAGTCATAAGGCGTAGTTTGCGCCCCCTGAAAAATAAAAAGCGCTCATCAGCGTAATGCACACTTTAAGGGTCAGTCGAACTTAATTCCATTATGCGATTCGATGCATATTTTTTTTAAATCCGCGGTTTTGTACTATTTCTTGCATTGTAATATTGTATGGGGTGGATTTCTGAGAATTTAAAATTACAAAATTAAATTGGTAATACTTTTAAGCAGTCACATTTATTAATTACAACTTTGTGAGAATATGTTAATCTCTGTAGGGTAAACAATTTTTCATTATTAAATCATAATAGGGTTAATTTTCAAGGGTTGAAATACATTAAATAATGTTTCAAAAGAATTAAATACCTATTTTTTACTTATTTAAGCCTAATTTTATGTAAGCTTAAGCTTTAATATGAAAGCTTTGAAGGTTTTTGTAACAAAGGGTAATTGTCACTCCTCAAAAGTAAAAAGCGACCTTCAGCATAATGGAGATTATTCTGAAGGTAGGAGGGTAAGCTAAACTTCATCCCGAATTTTTATGCAAAACACTGTGATAATATATTAATTTTTTAGGGTATATATATATTTTTTTAAATTAAATCATATGGGAGTTGATTTTTAAGGGCTAAAATATTTTAAATAATGTTTCAAAGAAAACTTCAAAAAAATACTAGCTTTTCAACTTATTTGAGTCAATTTTACTCAACTTAAGCTTTAATGTACAGTTTTATAAGTTTTACCAATAAAGGGTAGTTTTCACCCCTAAAAATAAAGAACGCCCATAGGCATAATATAGATTTTGAAGAAAAGGGTAAGTTAAGCTTAATCTTAAATTTTCCTGCAAATCTATGCATTTTGAAAAAATTGCCAGGTTTTGCAAATATTTTATAAGTAATTATAACAGTCCGAAAATTGAGTAAAATTTCTGCTCTTAGAAATTAAAGTTCACGATATCTTTGAAACTATGAAAAATATGAGAAATTATTATAAAACTATTTTTGTAGGAAATTTAATTATATACAAAAAAAATGTGTAAAAATAACGAAAATTAATATTTGAAAATTTACGATTTAAAAAAATTGTTTTATTTAAATATAGTTTAAACAATATAAATATTTTTTTACCCTTTCCAAAAGGTTTCTGATTTTAAATAATATGGAAATACAAAATTATTTTTAAAAAAATTATCAAAATCAAGCTCTTCTTGAGGACTTCCAACCAAAATGGTTCATTGACGCTACTATCTATTAAAGAAAAAATCCGACATTGGATATATCACGTCTTAAATAGTATTATTTGGATTACGTGCGCTTTAAATAATGTGTCTTTGAAAATCCACTTTACTTTTAATAATATTTTAATGCAAAATTGCTTTTACCAGTATTTGATTCGATATTGCTTAATTGTATAATGATTAAATAATTACCAGCTTTGGTAAAAACTATAATCATTAGGTTAAGTTTATGGCGGTCCAAATTTTTTTTTTAAGTTGACAAGATAGATAATTATACAGCTATATTGCAACTTTGTTACCACAAAAATTAAAAAAAAAACAGTACAAAAATATTAAAAAAGTGTAAAAAAACTTGTTTATTTTAAAGAAAGATTTAAGCTCATTAAGTCCTTTATTTGTGCATCAGTTGACCATGCGTATACCAATCTATACCCTGAGAACTAGACTAAAGTGGTCTCATTTGATAAAAAATACAAATTATATTTTCTAATGGCTGAGTTCGTCACAACAATACAAAACAGATTATCTACGGATATTATATTTATTTTCTCTTTAAAAATATTTAGTCTTATACTACTTTTAATAAAAGCGTACGGCATCAACGGCCTATGCCGCGTTGCAACATTGCCTCTAGTCAGATCAGCGAAGTTAAACATGGGCATGGGTCAGATTTAACAACTAAATAGAAAGCAAAAGACGATTTTGCAAAGACTAAAATCACAACACTGATTTTAAGAACACATTTGTATATCATATACATTTATAAAAACTGATTTTCTGACTATGTAGCGAGAATAGAGTCTTCCTTACACAATAAAGGATAAGTCAACATCTTTAGTTGAACACCATTTATTCCATAAAGGCTACTTAAACATTCATATTTTATTTTAGCCAGTAAACCTAAAGTTTTTGATTTTAAAATTATTGCTTATATCAAAAACGCTTAATCTGTAATATTTATATTCGGGTTAGCATTTAATTTTTTTTATAATGTATGGGTTATTTTCCATTTTTTTTTTATTTTTAGTTTAAATTAAAGACTTAAGTTACAACAAAGTATAAAGATTACAGAATAGAAGGGTTTTTTGAAATTGATATACAGCTTGGCTTAATAGCCTGACGAAATTCAATAACGCTGTTGCTCATCCTAATATAAAGAAGTGTTTTGTATAAAAGTTGTAAAAACACATATGCCCTAAAATATTTTGTTGTACACAGAGTGTCCCAAAGAAAGTAATGACCAGGAGGTTATTTTTTTTTATAACCCTTATTTTCTATGCAAAAATTGTACTTTAGATTTTCTCCAATTTAAAGCGTCCCGGAGGCGCTAAACAATAACACCTACAATACATGTATTGTATTGTAGGTGTTATTGGCTAAACTCATCCATTTTGCACTTTTCTTGTATCCTGTATTGGAAGAATTCTTTTAGTTAATTCCAGATTTTTTTATTTTTTTTTCACGTTTCTATAAAAGGCGATGGAAGCTTCACTTGGCTCGTCTAACTTGGAAAACATGCTTGGTATACCTAGATGACATTATATTCTTGGAAAAACATTTGACAACCACCTGAAAATTGTCGAAGTGGTCTTTCAGAAACTAAAATCTGCCCAGCTGAAGCTAAGCCCAAAACAAAGTCACCTTTTCCAGAAAAAAGTGAAGTACCTGGGGCATATAATTACCGAAGAAAATTCAGAACAGCTCTCACATCAGGAATTAGCTTCAAAGACAATGAAATAATATATCCATGCCTTAGAGACTCTCGATATTTTCTCAGGGCTTTTTCGATTCGTTAGAACCTAGTTGAGGCCCGTCTTTGCCCTTGTTCATTCTGTAAAGTGGAAAAAAATGTATGATCCCTTTACATTTATTTGTAACCCTCCATAGAGCCAGCGAACTCCTGGGGCTTTAAAGTTTACACAAAAAGTGGTGCCCATATCCTGTGGTCAAGTTTCGTGTGGTCCTTGTATATTTTTATTTGTTTCTTTAAACGCCGAGGTCTAGAGACGTTGAACCTTTTTGTAAAAATTTTGGAGCACTATTTTTTCTTTCATTTACTGTACGCAGACCCACCGGCACTTATACCTTTAGCATTCTGCGGCGCTCCAAACTTGGTGGTGTAAAAGTCCATTGGCGGACCTATGGGAGTTTTCGTAGTTTTAGCTTGCGCCGTGCATCGCCCAGTTAGTTATTAAAATTTTATATTGAATTATTAAATGATCTAATGATTTTACCCCGATCGGCTGGACGGCGGTCCGTAGACGCCACCGCCGAGCCGTCCGTATGTGAGCTCTGGAGAGTTGGGTGCATTTAGACGAAACAAAATAAACTTTATTGATTTTAAATCCTTTTATTAACGGTTGTGCATATCAAAATATTTTACAAAAAGATTAGTGTAAGCAAATAGATGAAAATCAGTCAAAAGTTAAAACAAAAAAAGATTGTAACTTCTCGAACCAGGGCATGGCACCATTTAAGTTAAATATTTATTGAATTATTATTTAATTTTATGATTAATAGTCCCATATAATAGAAAATTACTGATAATCTAAAATAAGCTTAAAATTACTAAAGTAATTCAACATTACTTGACTTTAAATGACAAAACTTATCATAAAGTGAAAAGCATTTCCATGATTCTTACAAAAGGTTGCACCCAACTAGGGGATGTCTGGAGAGGTCTTATTCCAACGCTGTCTTGACCAGAACTAACTCGAAAGAATTGCCATAGATATAGCATGGCCATTGTTAGTAAGTAAATCCGGGAATCGCTATATATTGGTAGCGATTATTTTTTTTTAGCAAATGGCCAGAAGTCTATACAATACCAAATCAAGAAACTTCCATTGTTGCTGATACTATTTCAACACTGGATGTGTCAATATGGAGTACCAAAAAAAATCATACTGATCAGGACAAAAACTTTGAGTCAGATCTCTTCAGGAACCTCTGTAATCTCCTGGAAATCCATAAAACCAGAACCATACCCTTACATCCCCAGTCAGAAGAACGGTCAAAAGATTTAACAAAATCCTTGATAACTAAAGTAATTTTTGAAGCGGAATAATTGTGCCTTCCAGTTGACTTACTTACTGGACGACCTTCTACCAATGAAGAGCCAGTTGAAGATTATGTAGGGCAGCTCAGTAAACAGATGTAAGAGAGACATGAAGGGGTTCGTAATAAATTACAAAAAAAAGTGACCGTATGTAGTCCCGCTATGACTTAAAGCTAAAACCTCGGCAGCAATGGAAAAAAGAATATGGAGTAGTAACCTAGCTTAATGTTTAGATATTTTAAATTCAGAAAAGCCGACAGGCAAAGATGAAGGTAATACACCTAGAACAGTTGTACCGAGAAGATACTTGATCAAGACGATCAAAACTTGTTATGGACTTTAAATGTACGTTATTAGTTTATAGAATTAAAGGAAGTCAGAATTATTTAATTTAGGTTAATAATTTTTTTAAATAAATTACCTTATTTTTTCCTATTCTGACAACCACTGTGAAGTATCCTGAGGATGCTGGGGTCATTTATTATCCACTTTTTTTGCATCCTGTATTAAAGAAATTCTTTAAGCTTATCCCAGACTTTTCGATTTTTTTCACGTTGCTATAAAAGGTGACAGAAAGCTTCACAATGGTCTTTATTAAAACCGACTTCTCAACGGTTAATTTAATAACATTGACGACTAAATAGTTAGCATAGTTACGTTGCATTATTATTACTGTGCTGCTTCATATCATCTTGAGTTATAGAAGCAATTTAATAAACCGTATCTTTAATGTCACCCCAAAAACAAATTAATTTTTGTAATATAAGATTTAATCAAGAATGCCACTGCAGGAACTATCATCTATACGGAAATGTTTGGCATTAATTTATTAACGTGTGGTGTGATAAACTAAAGCTTTTTCACGAAATATCACATTTTATTTTAAATATAGTTCGGTAAGATGTTGTTAAAGCGTGGTAACACGTTCTAAAGGAATTGGAGATATACTTTTTTAAGACCAAATTTTTAAGGGAATCGCGATGAGAGTTTAGAAAGTAATTTTGGGAAGACCTTGTTACGGAATTCGCCAGTGGAGGCTTAGCAGTGGAAGCTTAGCATTCGCGGTGCTCATTTCTCTTGTGCGGGTTTCTAGTGGCTCTCGGTTTTGAAGTTTTATGGGAATTGAATTTGCTATTTGATTTTTATTAATTTTTGAAAGTTTGATTTGTGCCTTCAGCTCCCGCGCAGTAGTTCGTGTTTTTTGTTTATTTTTGTTGTTGTTGTATTGAGGTTACAATTCTAAGGGTAGAATTGGGGTTCCTGCGGTTGCAGGGGAATAGGAGAAGTCCAGGGTTCTGGCAGGGCGGTTGCTCGGGGCGTTTACTCCACGGGAGTCGATATTTTTTGTTAGTTTAAATTCAGAGAAAAAGTCAAGGGGAAAATCATTTCTCAGGGACGACAGGGGGAAAGCCCTAGAAACCAGCACAGGCTGGTTTAGTAATAAGTTATTTTGTTTGTAATAAGAAAGTGTAACAGTTGTAAAGTTTTTTTTTCCGCCGACTTCAATAAAAAACCAGTTAATTAAATCAGACTTGTCTTTTGTTAACCAGCCAGAGTCATAAGTACCCCGACCACTCCGGGTTCGCCGGATTCGGCTCTAGGGTACCTCCCAGAATCTGCCGACGAAGCGACGGAACGGCCACTGGCTTCGGTTCTGGAGCATTCTCCAGCATCTGCCGATGCAGTGGTGCAGCCCTTGCTTGCTTCGGCTCTGGGACCGACCCTAGCATCTGCCGAAACAGCGAACCGTGACCACGCCACCCGCACTGCCTCGCGTACGCGAACCAGAACTAGGTTCCGGAGGATGCAGAGGAGAAAGCAGAAGGTTCCTAGTTTTGCCGCTTTGCCGACGCGTGACAGTGCAGGGAGACCGATGTATTTTTCGGCGGAAGGGGCAAGGAAAGCGCTCGCTAATATAACGGCAAACCGAACGACCAGCGTTGCCACTTGTAACATAATTATCAGATTGTACCATATTTTTTACTAAAATGTACACCCAATAAAAATGTGTAACATAATTGATAATTGTAACATATTTTTGAGTCCCTCTATAAGAATGTTTTTTAAATTATTGGTTTTAATTGTCTGCAACCAACGCAACGTAACAAAAAGAATAACATTTTTTATTAGTGCTGACCTCTATCAGTTAGCAATGATATTAATTAATTGAAATTTTTATTTCATCAAAGCTACCGCCACCGCCATCTATGTAAATCAGTTGATATCCATTTTGACCTTGATTAATGTTTTTTTATGTTTTTTGATTTGTTTTTTGTATATGTTCATATGTATGTATTTACCTATGTAGGTATCTTGTATGAGTACATTATTTTCTTTATATATCCTATGTAGGTATTACAAAATATTTAAAAATATAAGTATAAAATGAAGTATTATTTAATAATTTGTTTGATTTTTTCAAATGCTCCTTTTTTAGATATTTACATTAAAAAACTTAAAAATAGTTTGTATATATGTGTATCTTTTGTCTAAAAAAAAAGAATTTGTAACATAATTTTAAAGAAAAATTGATAATTCTGGCAACGCGGTTCCATAATTCCTTTACTGGCCGGTGGCATCGCTGCGAACGACCAACAGCAAGAGCTCCACAGTAGCAGCAATTCCCTCAGGACTCTCGACCACCCACGGGATCACTGTTGACAGACAGGGAACATCAGTACCAAGCCAGAGAGTGCCTACACGGGAAAATCGCATCACGGACACAGGATCTACCGAGCCCTTAAGTACCAGGAACACAGGAGGCGGGAAAGTCGACACCACCGGGGTTAAATGGGTTTTATACCCTTTAACCCTTGACAACCCGGTTCGGGATCGACTGGAAAGGATCCCTCAGGACTCTACGGATCCATTGGACCCCAGATCACGGACGGTCACACCCGGTATCCCGCCCAATCAGCACGGACAAGCGGTGGGTGCCACTTCGGGACGACCGAAACCTAGAATACATATATTGCAGAACATCAGTATACTACCTCCTGGCTCTCACGATTATGATGTAGCACACGACCAGCATTTCCCGGCACTTCCCGAGGGCTACCGTACTCCGGAATACATGACTGACTTTGAGCTGCCGGCTGCTGTGGTGGCTAACGCTGGTAAGACGCTGGAACAACGGCGTCACGAGCGCGACGCGCGGAAAATCGGAGCATTTCGCGGGACAGTAGGAAGAACGTCCACCCTGGTTGTAAATAAAGAAGCACGAGACCACATCCGAGACCACATCCGAGACCGGGCTAAACGCGGCCAGCTGTCGGGTCCCTGCCTGGTTCGCAAGCGAGCCAGTGCCCCTGAGACAAGGGGAGGTACTACCATCGGTACCTCCACGAGAGATGGAGAGCCGCGTATCTCTCAACCTGTTCCATCTTATTTCGTTATAGGCATTAGGTAGTTTACTCACAACATCTGTCAACATCTCATCGTTAGCTTTTACATTTCAAAAAGAATTTGTAACAACTAATTTAAAAGCAACTGTCCTTTTGCAAAGCTGAAAATAATACCTTTTTTGCATTGACAAGTGGTTCATTGGTAATATTTTTTAGTCCCGAAGTTAGTGCCTGAGAAAAAACTCCACGGAATGTAATATATAAATATGCATGTTACATAATATCTACGGGTGAAAAATTATGTTTTTAAATTTGGTTTATGAAAATGAAAATATTATAGGAACCTCTAAAAATTGTCATGTCATAGATTCTGTGTTTATCAGTAAAAGGTGTCATATTTACTTCCTTAATCTAATTTAAAAAAAAACTATGTATGAGTCTTATTTTGGGGCAAATGTCCAAGTATGCATCCATGCTGGCATTTTTGCAAAGAAACTGTTAAATATCATCTAGAACAGGAATAGTAAAGTAGCTATAAGAACAATTTGAAACTTTTCTTAACACCTTCTTTTGGAACTAAAATTATTTATTTAATATCTGGATTCTTTAGAGTAATTGGGTTATTGGTCGAGTTAAGAGTTGGATAAAGATATTTGAAAAACTGCGTTATGGTTGAAAAACGCTATTTTTAATGCATCTTTTAAAGCAGAAAAAAACATTTTAATTTTGTTCTATAAGTTTTATAAATTTATTAAGTAACACTTTGTAAATATATATATATATATATATATATATATATATATATATATATATATATATATATATATATATATATATATATATATATATATATATATATATATATATATATATATATATTATATATATATATATAATATTATAGGTGTTACTTAATGGTATGTCATAATTTGAAGGAGGCATTCCTGGATCGATTTTAAGTCGAAAAGTTCATATAAACGTGGGCCCTAAAATGCTTAGTTATTAAGATACAGGGTGTTAAAGTTTTATTTTATTTTCACTTTTAATACATTTTTCAAAGACGGTTTGAGATATTGAACTGAATTTTGGCACAGGATATTATGGCATAAAAACACACTTTTCAGATGTTCATTTAATTTTTTTTGCAACCAGTGGCGTAGCTATGACGAATTTTCAAAACAATTTTACAAAAAAAATACTACGCCATTGACTTGGGAAAAAATTATGGTTTTATAATAATTATCAATCAATTATAAACAAAAAATCCCTCTTTCATTTTTGCCGTAAAACTTACCGTTTGGGAGAAATCGTTAATTAAAAAAATGTCTTATGTACCCAAATTGCATCTTGAAAAATTATTATTGAAATAAATCAAGTTAGCTTTGCTCGTTGCCAGCGATTGTTGTTTTGTTGTTGTAAACATTATGACACTGACGTTAATTATCATTCTTGACAGTTTGTATTTATTTCTCCTTCGATCTTAAAACGTGCATTTTGCTAGTTAAAAAATAATGGTAAATTATTCTAATTTGGAAATGACACAAATGCATTTCCTTTATGGTCTAGCTAATGGTAATGCGGCGTTTGTATCAAGAAAGGTATCCTAATCGCGCTCTCCCAGATAGACGAACATTTATAAACATTCATCGTCGTCTGACTGAATCTGGCAGTTTTAAAGCTAATATTTCCGAGGGAAGGCCCCGTACAGTTAGAACACCGGCAGTGGAGGAGGCTGTCCTGCATGCAGTCGAAGAGGATCCAACCACAAGTACGCGAAAAATAGGTATGGCATTAAACATCTGCTACAAGACGGTATGGGAGATTTTAAGATATTCTTTGTTATATCCTTTTCACATACAACGGGTTCAGGCATTGCTTCCTAGAGATTATGAACCACGTACGCAATTTTGTAGATGGTATCTCCAAAAAGTAACAGAAAATCCTCATTTTGATGCCAAAATATTGTTTACGGACGAGCAAATTTTTCAAGAAATGCAATAACGAATTTCCATAACAATCATTACTGGGTCCAGGAAAACCCTCATGCGATTACAGAGACACATTTTCAGGAACAATTTTCACTGAACGTTTGGATCGGTATCGTATCCGACCATTTAATTGGACCATTTTTTTACCAGGACGCCTTAATGGACAGGATTATTGTAATTTTCTCCAAAATGATTTACCTTTGCTTCTTGAAAATGTTCCTCTTCAGTTACGGCAACAACTTTGGTTTATGCATGATGGCGCTCCCGCCCACTTTAGCATATTGGCTCGTGAGCATTTAAATAGAGCCTACCAAAATCATTGGATAGGCCGTGGAGGACCACAATTTTGGCCACCTAGATCGCCTGACCTGAACAGCCTAGATTTTTATTTGTGGGGACACCTAAAAACATTAGTTTATCATACACCAATTGTGACATTAGAAGAACTCAGAAATAGAATTATTGACGGATGTGAAACTATCCGAAACACGCATGGAATTTTTGAAAGGGTTCGTAATTCAATGAGAAGAAGAGCAGAAGCCTGCATAGAGGCGAGAGGTGGTCATTTCCAACATTTTTTGTAAATTATGTATGTATTGTATTTAATTGTTATTGCTTTTTGTTCACTAGTTTGTAAGAAAATAGCTTAGAAATAAATATTTGAAAAATGTATTTAAAATTGAAAATAAAAGTTTAACACAATCAAGAATGATAATTAACGTCAGTGTCATAATGTTTACAATAACAAAACAACAATCGCTGGCAACGGGCAAAGCTAACTTGATTTATTTCAATAATAATTTTTCAAGATGCAATTTGGGTACATAAGACATTTTTTTAATTAACGATTTCTCCCAAACGGTAAGTTTTACGGCAAAAATGAAAAAGGGATTTTTTGTTTATAATTGATTGATAATTATTATAAAACCATAATTTTTTTCCAAAGTCAATGGCTTAGTATTTTTTTTGTAAAATTGTTTTGAAAATTCGTCATAGCTACGCCACTGGTTGCAAAAAAAAATTAAATGAACATCTGAAAAGTGTGTTTTTATGCCATAATATCCTGTGCCAAAATTCAGTTCAATATCTCAAACCGTCTTTGAAAAATGTATAAAAAAGTGAAAATAAAATTAAACTTTAACACACTGTATCTTAATAACTAAGCATCTTAGGGCCCACGTTTATATGAACTTTTCGACTTAAAATCGATCCAGGAATGCCTCCTTCAAATTATGACATACCATTAAGTAACACCCTGTATATATATATATATAAAAATATATATATATATATATATATATATATATATATATATATATATATATATATATATATATATATATATATATATATATTATATCTGTCAATGGTTTTCGTCCACTTTTGTACTTTAAAGTTGTTCAATAAAGTTTCTATTTACTGTATGTGTTACCTTTTGAAATTGAATTTTAAATTAAGCATCTACATTGATAAAAGAGTGGCCACTTAGATAAACTGACGTTTATTTTGTATGTTAGCCACTATCTGTTCATGATTTACAAAATACAAATAAAAAAGAAAGCAGCTTTATATCTAATTAAAATATTAACCATTTGGCAAATATTCCGCAAAAGGAATACTAGACAAGAAATATTTGTATTTATTTGCTGGCCTAAGTGCTAGTAATTGCCAGTCTATCTCTAAAAGGTTGAAGTCACCGTGCACAAAAATTAAAATACTTTGCTTAAATATTTAATTGTTACATCAAACAACTATATGTATTTTTTAGCCGAAAGGTGTGTTCGCATCTTAAAACTAGTTTGTTGTTTTCTATTTCAGCTTTCAACCACAAGACATTGACTCAAATAGGCAAAGTAGGAGTTTTATTTAGACGACATTTGTAAAAATCCATAAGCTGTTTTATATAAGAATATTTTTTTTTACGGATTTTATTTTTAGAAAACTTACTTAAAGTTTTAGTTAAGGATCTTTGCTAAACAAGTTTCATTTTTATTAATTTTACGCAATTGTTTAAAAAACAGTTTCTGTTTATTGCGTTATATAATTTTTTTATTAAAGTTATACGTCCTATTAATACCAAAACTTAATAACATAATTTAAGGTTTTAAGTTCTTTATCCCAAAGCTCTTTTTCCATAAAGTAAAAATAAAAAATCAAGGTACTATTCTCAAATATTTGAAAGAGTTTTAAGCAGAAATTTTATTTATTTATTTTTTCTTATGGTAATAATATAATATTTATGATGTGTTTGTTTATTTATAAGTAGTACGGTGTGATGATGCTGGCAAAGACGAAACCTGTTACCGTTTTTTTTTGTTAATAATAGCGCTTTTAAAAATTAAAAAGCGGGTTGTTAATTTTTATATTTGCTTAATACAAAGTTTCTTGAAAAAAACAAACTAATTCCTTTAGAGCTTTTACTGTAGGCTAAATTTAATTTTCTGATATTAACCCAATTTATTATCTATTATATTATATTTTTGTTTTAAAGTGATTTTTATTGTGCTGTTTTTAGAAATTCTTTAGATATTAAAAAAAAATTATAGATAAACATTGGATTTCAGGTGGAACATACCGAGCAAGTGTTTGAAGAAAGGACACGACATCCTGAACCTGAAGTACCATCGGTTAAAATATCTTTAAGTAATGATATAGAAAAAAGTCCAGGTATACGACCCAGTATTAGTAAGATGGATTCCCTAAAAGTGGTTGCCAGTATGGAATCTGCATCAAGTTCAGATGCAAGTTCATGTCCATCGCCAACGGGGTAAGAAATTTCTATTTGTTTTCTATTTATTATGTCCAACTCAAGCTAATAAAATATTA
Organism: Listronotus oregonensis; assembly: GCA_019359885.1. NCBI lineage: Eukaryota > Metazoa > Arthropoda > Insecta > Coleoptera > Curculionidae > Listronotus > Listronotus oregonensis. The sequence goes on along the minus strand of JAHBCN010003316.1, from coordinate 40,310 downwards.
GGGTAATTCGCAACTTTCTGGACTTAAATTGTGGCTATTTTTAAAAAATGTTTAATAAATGATTATTGTTTTTATTAAATATATGTGTATTTTTAGGCTAGCTTATAATTTTATTAGGTTTTTTTAGAATATTTCGACACTAACGTCTGAGTTCGATCGCGTTTTTAAAGTTAGCAATAAACTTAACAATGTGTTAAATTTGTCAAGAAGGTGAAAATGAAAACTCTTGGCAACAGGGCATAACTTTTTAAATATTAACTCTTTGTGAAAAAATAATTTAGTTCGAGATTTTGCGTTAAAAATTAGTTACACAAATTTAAAAAAATAATTGCCTTGAACAGGATGTAAAAAAAAATGTGTTTAGCACTCTAACAAAGTAAGTTTATATATATATATATATATATATATATATATATATATATATATATATATATATATATATATATATATATATATATATATATATATATATATATATATATATATATATATATATATATATATATATATATATATATATATATTATATATATATATATATATATATATATATATATATATATATATATATATATATATATATTTTCTTTAAAAATAAGCAGTACAACAGATAGCTCAAATAACTAATACTGTAGAACTTTTTTAAATTTGGCTTTTTAACGGGTTCTTTAATATAACTTATACTGCTTACCTTTTAGCAATAAATTTAGGTAGTATTACATCTAGAGTAGACAAAATATTTGCTTTATTTTCTAGAAAATCGCAGTTTAAATTTAATAAATATATTATTGTTTACAAGAATTTTATTACATACTTCTGTTTATTATCCATCTATTCTTTTTAAAACAAAAGAATTAAAATAATTCTGTGTCTATTTATGTATTAATATATGTATAAATTAACGAAATTAACCTAGAAAATGCTTCTTGTTTATTAGGTTAAGGCGTGTCCAAAGCTATAACATGTAGTACAAGAAAAACGTTAGAGACTTGCTGTGTATATGTCTAATTTGCCCTAATGCGTTGTTCGAAATCCAAGACAAATGCAGTCCAGGGTGTAAAATTTGATCTAAGAATTTTGCATCGCAATGAAAAGATGTTCCTGATTTCAGAAACAGCGCATATACATATAATAATTTTTACAAGCACGCTAGAGTGAGTTTCTAGTCAAGCATTAATCGGCTTTGGAGTAGCTCAAGAGCATTTTCACACTGTTCCCGTGATGAAAAGAGCCATGCACAATAATAAACATTTTTTATTGTCAAACTTTTTGGAGCAAACCATGCTGTAAGGCGCGGAAAAAATTTTGTCACTAAAAAGCTACTCAGATTAACCATCGCAACCTTTGAGCATATACTGCTAGAGGCAGTCTTGCAACTTGGTCGTGCAAACAATGAGCGTAAGAGAGAAAAAATAATAAAAGTACAACATTTTTTTTCGCTCTACGTGCTGAGTAGTCGGCGGAAAATGATATATAGCATGCCGACCAATCAGCATGCCGAGCGAGGTATATACTCCTAAAATACGAGTATAATTTTTCTCTCTTGCTCTACATGCTGAGTAGTCGGCGTATTTTTTTGTATTTTGTCTACTCTAGAGGTAATACTACCTGAATGTTAAAGGAACATTGTTTAAGTCAGGTTCGAGTAAAAATGTCGACACTGTAGATTTAAGGAAGTTATGATGTTAGATAAATATTTGTTACTACGTTTCTAATAAAAAGTATAGATGTTGTAAGTAGTCATGGTAAGTAGTAGAGTAGAAAAATGTTGAAGAAAAGATTCTTCAATAAAAGTTTTGCTTGTTCTGTTGAAAGTAAAAAGCGCCTAATTTTATTAAAAGTAAAATTCAAAGCAGTGGCTGTTCCATTACTGAATTTATCAATTAAATGTAATAAGCATGAGTTATATTAAAGGACCTATTAAAAAAACAAATTTAAAGAAGTTCCGCAGTATTGGTTATTTGAGCTATCTATCGTAAGCTTGTTTTGGAAGAAAATATATAAAATGACTTTGTTAGAGTGCGAAACCTATTTTCTTATATATGTGCAAAGTAATTATTTTTTTATACGTTAAATTGATTTTTAAAGCAAAATTCTGAACTAAATTATTTATTTTCATACAGTTGCCTTGAAATGTGCTACGTTATCAAGTTTTTTTTATTTTTTACTCTTTGTTAAATATAACCCATTGTTAAGTCCATTACTAACTTTAACAACGCGATCGTCACTCGGCCGTAAGGCCTTATCATAGAGTATTTATTTAAACAATAGATTTTGACGTACATATAAATACCGAGCCTAGTAAATAAACTAAGCGGAAACAAAGGTTTCCATATGAGAATTATACGTTTTGATATCAAAAAATTGACCCAATGAGTCGTAAGTGTTGTCTTTCTTTTCAGTTGAACAAATATTCTTGGCTTAATAAACAAGTCAGGTCTAGCTTCCCAAAGCCCGGCAAAAGTTGGCAGTTCTTGTTATAAATCATACCTATTAAATTAGGGGTTACTATAAAAATTTAATGGAGTTTTTTGATTTAGAGTTTCTATTGATATAACCCGTTGACTAACTTTATCTCCAATTTTATTGACCAATTTTGTAATAGTAGTGGTAAAAAGATTTATTTAGCATTCTGCTTACATTAATAAATTAACAAACATTTTTTTAAAATTACATATTATTGAGCTTTTTAAACACTAACAGGTCAATTTTTATTTATCTTGTTTCGTTAATAAATATTCTATTTAGCTTTATGGGTTTTAAATTTTTTAAGACAATTTTCTGATTTAATGGAAATAACTAATCAGAACTAAAGTTGGGATTATGCAAAAAATATAAATTAAGTTAAAATAAGTTATAGTAGCACAAAAAAAGATAGACATTATGTGATCAAATGGTATCGATTATACACATAAATCAAAAATTAAGCGTTAAGTTAAGAAGATAACCAACTTTTATCTTTCTAAACTTATTTTAATTTTATAACTTTAACATAAAATTAAATATGTTTTTTTTTAATAATTAAACTCCCACACAATAACATCATAAAATAGGCTAAAAGAAACTCGTTTTCCCATGCATTATGAAAAAATATAACAAATTTTCTTATTTTCCTACAAATATTTGTTTAAGAAGTTAACAAATTACCGGAGAGCTGCCAGAGACTGCACCGATGGAATAGAAATCACAAAAACCCTATAAACAGTGATTTGCTCTACGCATCCTTATTTTTTTTTTTGTTATTTTTAAATTGATTTGCATATTTTCACACAAATGTCTTAATTTTTATTAACCTAATTTTTCTGCATAATCCTACTTTAACTCTCTTGACAGTAATAAGACACTTCCCTCATCGGTATAATAATACTATTAAATGTTGTAGCAACAAATTATGTTAGACTTTAACAATAAATCACTGTCAATTTTGTCATCCAATATTTCATTTTGGAACTGGATGATTTTCTGCTCATGCAGCTTTCCTCGGTATAACTTTTACTTCTTTCCCTTTGTTTCTTTCTTGGTTAACTCATGTGCAACTTTATATGAATTTAAGTGGCTTCTACAAAGTGTTTTTATTATTTTAATTTTTTGACTTTACACTGACAATAAATAAATTTCTGAAATGATCTTTATATAAAACTAGGTTACATTAGCTAAACTTTACAACTTTTTTACGATAGGTCCTGTAACTAAGTTACTAGTTTTTACTATCAACATTTTACCATTCTGCGTGAGTCTCCGGTAGCGTAGTGGTCAGAGTTTCGGCTCGCGGGCCCGGCGATCCGGGTTCGATTTCCAGTGCCGGGGAGACACTTTTAGGTAGTAGTTATTTAAAAATAACGTCCGTGGTGGCACTACCGCGTTGTCTAAAAGGTGCTGTGAAATGCAATATTTGCATGTTGCAGTGCTTGGACAATGTTGACGAAACAACTGGGAGAAATGGGTTAAACACCGGAAAACCCGGCACTCACGGTACTTTGGTACTTAGGTTTATATATGTATATATAATCCATAGGATATAATATACGTATATAATAATCCTTCGTGAGCTGTCATAAAGATAAAAAAACCATTCTGCGCCATATTTATGTATGTTTAATTAGGTTGTAAGGGTTATTTAGAATTGCTTTTGCAAATCCAAAATTTGGAGGATAATTTTATGTATTTGCCAAACTTAAGCAAATATTTATAAAACAGAAAGGGGGTAGGTACTTTTATCACAGAGAGAAGTTTACGCTATTATTTTTTGTGTGAAAACAAAAAAAAAGTGTCGTCGTGGACATTAACAGAGAAAAGAAATTTAAGTGTTTTTCTAAAAAATGAGAGGTTTCCAACTATATAATTACTGTGTGTACTATTATTATACAAGTTAAAGTACAAAGTTACTCAGTAAGAATGCAGATGGTACAATTTTGTGAATTTTTTCTTTAGAGACCTACTACACATTAATATTAACGCGAACTATACGGGCTGATTAACAATAAAACATATTATATTAAATAGCGGTTTAAATTCTACTTTTTTAAACCACGTAGGTAGAATTGAATATTTCTGCCCAGATCTGGCCTTTAGTGGAGATTAACTTCTAAGATTTTGGCATTGTCGCTGATGATTGTTAAAAAAGGGACCAAGAGAAACCGTAGTAAATTATTTTTTTCTTTAAGCGTCATTAAACATGCTATTTATGGACGGATTTCGTAACGTTAAACTTTTATTTTTCGTTACGAAAGCAATACATTTAGGTATAATTATATGCAAATTATTTTAAATTTAAACGTTTAAAGAAAAATACCATGTTTTATTAGTTTTTTTTTCTTGTATCCTTGTTTGCCCCGACCAGCGGTAAAGCTGCCCCTAGCACATTATAATTTTGGTGATTTTTTTTAAATGCAAAATTAAAAAGACTTTTAAACTGCGGCTGGGGTTATTGAGCCAACGATGTACTATGGAGGGTAAAGGGAACCTCGAAAGACAACCCTAATTCATGTATGGTATTTGGATTGCAACCCGGCTAAGAAGTGATTTGCAGATATGCGTAATAACCATTTATACTTATCTAACATATTCTTTCAAAAAAAGCGAAGAAACTGATGTTTAAAAAGTTTTAGTGTCTAAATTGTCTCCGGAAAACTGTAAACAGGTAATTTTATTTCTGTTGTTAAAAAAGGCTGCTTAGTAACAATTTTATTAAAAGCCATTTTCATTCAAAAGTAAAAGAAAAATAATTTTTATATAGTAAGGTTAGGATATATGAAAAGAGTTTGTTTACTGATTTTACCTTCATGGACAAATAGATTTTGTTTTATAAATATTTCAAAACTATCTTTTGTAAAGACTCTTATTTTTTTGACAATATAATCTTTGCCTTGTTCTTTCAAGTAAGCTTTTAATTTTAAATGTCTGCTTATATCTATTCCATTTCAAATGCTTTATAGTGATTTAATTATAGAATAATTGGACCAGATTGTAAACCTTTTAAAACTTCATCGTATATTTGCCATTTCGGAAAAAAAGGCCCATAAGAGAATTTCAGAATATATATTTACGTGTTTTTCTCGACACCTCGTCCGAAATATTTGATAAGTAGCTTCATAAATACTTTTAGATTTTGTTGGAATCAGATTCATGATAGCCTCTTCGGTCATTTTGGCAATATCTGGAGGCGCTGATTGAAATCAAGTGTCATTCAGAGTATTCAATGATAGATAGAATAGGTCTGACATTCGGATTTTTGCAATTAATAATTTTAATTTTTGACATTTTATATAAGATAAATAGTAAAAATTTAGCATATACTTATAAATTTCCTAAGTAACACTTAAAAATGTGTGGAACTTACCTATCTGAGACACAAAATGAATGTTATGAAATGTGTTACTTTTAATATTACGTTTTTAAATTTGTTGTGTTCAAGGGTGTCTTTATTAATCTACCAGTTTAAAGAATTTATGTTATTTTTTAGAGGCCGACGGAAATAGTATAATAAAGTATAAGTATATAAGGTCTTTAAAGCTAGCGCGATTTTTCAAACACGAAGGCATATCCGGATTTCTCGAAAAAGAGCAAATGTTTTGAAAACCAATTATCCACGATTACTTTACGCTATTTTTTTTCCAGGATTTTAAAATATTTTTTATAGTAATATTTTATTTAAACAGTGAAATGCTGTCGCGGCCATTGTCTACTGTTTCAATGGTTTTTGGGCTGTTAGGCCGGCGTCGATTGTCTAGTTGACTTGACGTTTCGCCAACACGAGCGGTTGGTATCTTCAGAAGTTGCTTCTGATCCTTGCGTTGTCATAGCTCGTATTTATACGTTGGGGAGGCAGTGGGCGGGGCTTCAGTTACCTTCGGTTCTAATTGGTTCCGGTCGGTTTTGTTCGTAAAGGGTGCAATTCTAGCACTCTTAATTATGGGGACCCATGTTTTGCTGATCTTAACTGCTTCCTCTTTCTTATTAAAGTTGTTGATATGCTTTTCTATCTCTATGGCTTCTCTGTAGAGCCTGGAGTGGTATGCCGATGTGATAGCGAGTATTTGGGTCTCCTCAAACTTCTTTATTCGATGGTCCGTTGTAAGGGTATGTTCTGCTACGGCGGATTTGTCTGTCTGCCCCAGACGACAGTTGGCTTTATGCTCTTTAATTCTGGTGTTGATAGAGCGTTTTGTAGTTCCTATGTACACGCTTCCACATGTGCACAGAATGCGATAAATTCCTGAAGCCGAAAGAGGATATTATTTGTCTTTGGTCGATCGAAGGCATTCTTTGATTTTTCTCGTTAGTTTGAATATTTTTTTCGTAGCAATCGACCTAGTCTGGTATTTGTTGGTCCCATTGATCTTTTAATTTCTCGCTCTAAATAACCATTGGCCCTTAAAGCATTATGAATATGCGTAAGATCGCATAGCGTTTGAAAGTTGGATTTAAACACGCTCAGGCGTTGTTTAATTAAGCAAAATAGAGTACCAATAAAAAAATATTTTTTTTGTCTCCACATGCCCAATACAAATATACCTTGTAACCTAAACGTTTGAAGAAAAAATGGCATGTTTTATTCGGAGAAAAAGTAACTTTTTTGGCTCGGTTGTCAACCTTACAACGCGCCATAAAAAGTGTTACTTTTTCTCCTTAACAATATACTATTCTTTAAGGTTCTTTTGGTGTCTGTCCGATAAAATGTTTTGTTGGTATACTTACGAAACTTTAAACAATTTTTTTATAATAATGCTTTTTGTTTCTACATTCCTTATAATATTCCTTGCGCCTGATTTTTTAAAACTAAATTTACTTCCTTTAGTTCTGCCTTAGCCTCCGCATTTTTTGGCTTTTTGTCTTATTTAAATATAATTTATCCTACAATAACCAAGGGCTAGTTATAACCCCCCTCCCCACTTTAAGTGTTGCAAATGTCTAACTAAAATAGTATAGGCATTTCTTACCTATGCAATTAGCTAATAAAAGTATTTTGACCCAAAATCAGATTTTTTTAAGTACATTACTTGGCTGTCTCTTAAAGAGGCAATACCCAGCAGAACTGATGTATTGACATCTCGTAATATTAGCTTATTAGCAAGTAGATAGACATAGTATCCCTGCTTAATTATTTAATCTTGTTAGAGCTTCCCAATGTTATATTTCTTAGACTGTTTATTATAAGAAAATTACATAATACTAAACCATGTTGAATCACTTAAACTAAACTTCGTTTTTAAATATTTATTGGGGGTATAATTATTTAAGGTTTCAAATAAACCGACCCCGTATACTTGGAGGACCAGGGAAGCTTAGGCAACCTCCACTTTTTGAAACACCTTAGGTAATTTTGGGAGATATTTTTTTTTACTTGGATGATTTATTAAATTTTTAAATTAAACAGTTGGTTTTTGTAGTCAATATACGCCACTGCCCCTAATATCTGGATATAAAAATCATAAAAAGCGACCTGGCCTAAATTGTAAAGATAAGTTTGTTAAGGGAATAGCAGATTTCACGCACCTTTACCTAAGCCTTCTTTACGCTGTGCCACCACTACCTCTAAGTTTGTAAAAATAACCAGTCTTACCAACAACTAACTTGGAGAAGTAGTAGGATGCAAAAAAAAATTGTGATCCAGGTTTTATCTACCTTGGTTTCCTTATAAACGCTTTTTTTTATTTTAAAGAAAGTTTTTATTGTATGATTGAAAAGCTTTTTATTGGGACAGAAAGTAATTAAAATAATTTACAGATTATATTCAAGGGTTTATCATTTTTTATATAATTAAGGATTTATTCCTTTCTTCTTCTAGTATTACTTCCTGTAGAAAATTATTATCACATTTGCTAAGCTATTGTTAAAAAAATTAACCCTATACAACGTGTTTTTGCCATTATTCCTAAAGTACAAAACATAACTTCAATTTTCTAACGGTATATTATTGAGCTCCCTAATACGCAACTTTGCGAAATTTAAACTACCCACCTATCTCTTACCGTTTCGTAGATTCCCATACTGGCCCTCCTTATCTTGGACACGTTGTATACTTAAATGATAAGTAATTTAGTCTCGGGAAGTTAAGTTAAGCAATAATTTTTAAAATTATTGCTTAAAGCTAATAATTTAAAAAAATATTTCCTAAATAGGTCGTATAACTGTTGCGAACTAAACAAAAAGCTTTTTAATATTATTATTATTAAGCCATAATTTGATGTTTGGTCAACTTATCTGTTGCTGTTAGAAAATTTAAAACAAAAGTTTCTTTTAAACTGTTATAATCCACGAAAAAAAAAATGTTTATAATAATGTCAACTTAAATAAATAATCTAATTAAACTTTTTGAAAATAGTTTAAAAAGTTATTTTGTTGTGTTTAATAATGAGAGAAAGAAAGTAGGCCACACGTAGGTGTTCTTATAGGTGAAAACAAAAATATTTTGCCAATCAGCTGTAAATTCCTAGAAATTTAAACATTGAGATTTAATGGATATTTCGGTAAACAAACCAGCTAAGGTCGGTCGGGGTAACTGGGCCATGATTTTACAACGTCTAATGCTTGAAGTCAATTATTAATAGCCTAAAAACGTACTATTTAATTTAGCGGTAATTTGTAATTTTTATGGTATGTTTATACCTACTACTTTTTACTTAACGAAAACCTATATTAGCAGAAGGTAGTATTTTTATTACTTTAGAAAAAAAATATATTATACAACAAGAACATGTGGATCCAGTTGCCCCAGCTGAAGGGGGTAACTGGACCCACATATATTCATCGGCGTTCCTTTGACGTTGGAGCTTATTGGGTTATTTGGGCCTATTTGTACACAAACATATAACTTGGAAAAAAATTTGCCAGCTTCTATAACTAAAACTCTTACTGTAAGAAGCAATGTAAAGGATACATGTAAAAATACTCCCAATTAAAAACACTTGAATTTTAAATACTTTATTGTGTTTTACAAAACCAAGAAGGAACAATAATTTTTCCAATGATTATACTTATCAAGAGATGTGATAAGACATTTTAAAAAATCAAAACATGGTTAGGTCAGAGAGATCAGTATTAAAATTATCATGTCTTTAAATCGGGCTGAGCTACTTTTAACTGGTTCTGATAACTTGCGAACAAAATCTTGATTAGCTATCAAGGATTCTTCATCCGTCTCGAAAAATTTCATGGTTTGACCATGTCGTTTAAAAAACTTTCCCACATATCCTCCTGCCTTTTCTTTCTGAATAAGTTTTACGACGTACAATCTGAAAACCGCGGCAGTTTTACCATAAACTTTAACGACGTAAAAATCGCCCACGTCAGGGGACACATTATCAGAGCTTACATTATCTTCTGTTTCTTCATCACCTGAAGAAATAAATTTTGAATCATTGTCACTTTCTTGGAGCGAATAATCATCACTTTCATTAGAGGAATCGTCATCTTTAGTTATTGTTTCACAAATTTTTTTTTGGTCTGCTTTGCGGCTTTCTTTTCTTTTCTTTCTTTCTTTCGTTGCAAAGCTTCTTCTTTTTCTTTTTCCTCTTGTTCTTTCTTTTGCAAATATTCTGTCGACGTAATTATCTCGCAGTTAGTTATTATTCTTCGCCTTTTGACCTCCTTTTGTGGTTTTGATTCTTTCTTCAAAACGTCCAATAGCATTTCTTCAAAAGTTTTTCGTTTTTTTGTTTCTTTTGACTCGGTATTTGATTCGGCTATATTGATCACCACAGAAGGTGGTGCAGTTGATGTACTGGCCACGGACGGCTGGAAATAAATTAATATATTTCTTGAAATGGTTATCATATTTTGTGGTTCTGTTGTTAAATTGGTGACATCATGTTCTAAATCCTTGGTTTTTGTAGTTGCTACAAGACGCATTTCTGACGAAGAATTAGAGACAACTGTTGGTGATATTGAAGTACTAGCTAGATCTGGTTGAGCCATGTTAAAATTAAATGCGGTTGTTGAATTTAGCTTTACTGCTCCATCATCCTTTAAAGTTGAAGAAGTGTTGTTAACATCGCTCTGTTCTGCTTGTACGTTGGTATTTGGCAGATTTTTATTATAGCGGCGGAGGTCTTCGGCTTTAAAAACACTCTGGTTAATTGCATGTTTATTGGGACCTTGCAAAGTTGGATCATAGATACCTGTGGTCGCAAACCCATTGATAATATTTTGGGTAGGCATTTCCTGTGTCACTTTTGTAAGAATTGAGACAAATTCGGATTTTGGAATTTTCCTTCTAGGATTGTGACGTTGCCACTTTGATAATTCTTTGTCCCACTTAGTTTTTAGGCTTTTAAATACCGCAACATCTAATGGTTGCAGTACATGGGTAGTATGTGGTGGTAATTTCATAATTGTCACCTGATTATCGTTGGCTAATTTAATCAGTTTTGTAGATACGTGTGTGACATGGCCATCGTATATAAGCAAGACTGGCCTTTCTGGACCAATTTGCTTCAAAAACAAATGTTTAAACCAGTTGTAAAACAGATTACTTTCCATCCATCCACGCTCGGTAGCAGATACGGCCGTTTGCGTCACTTCTTCATTAAATCAATTTTCCATGACATATTTACCTTTAAAAACACAAAGCATGGGAAGCATATTTCCATCGGCTGCGCAACATAGAAGTACGGTGGTGTTTTCCCGGCCTGAAGTGCTTGTTTTACGTTGACTTTTAGCTCCAATAGCTCCCACAACCTTAGTTTTTGATGGATCATGGCAAAATGATGTTTCGTCACAATTAAATATTTGTCCTGGCTTTCCATTTAATTTTAAATGATTCATAATTTCCGACAATTTATTAAAATAATCATACACAACCCAGGGATTCACCTGAAAAAATTATATTTATTTTTTACAAAAAAGAAGAAGAAAAAAAAAACAAACCTGATCGCATCTGACGTGCTCAATACTCTGCGGTTTCTTTATAGACATTGCATGCCTACGTCTGAAAGCAGTGAACCAGTCAGAACCGGGGCGGCCGTTCTTAAACCTTGTGGTTAAATGGTTCTCTTTTATGTAGAGCTCAACCACATCTAGTACTTCATCACGGCACAACCCAAACCCATTCCTTTCCATAGTTTTAATACAGTCCGCAATCTCCCGTTCTTCCTCTTCTGATAGGAATGATGGCACTCCTCCTCCCCCTTTGCTATCACTGGAAGTATTCCCTTTACCCCTTGTGCCTGCTACATAATGTTTTAAGGTCGACCTTGGAATATGGTAAAATATGGCTGCTCTTCTAATGTTTTTATTTCCATTTTTTACATCATCCAAAGCTTTCTGCAGGTCTTCTTTGGAATATGCCCCACCCGCTCCTTTTGTCGTCTTTCTGACGTACGTACGCACCATTTTCTACAAAATATTAAAATAATAAATATAAAAAATAATTATGGGGCATCTGGACCCTAGAGGCCCAAATACCCAAGCATATGGCCCAGATACCCCATTATGATTAAAAATTTGGGGCAACTGGGCCACCCCTTTCACAAACCAACAGTTTGAATTGAGGACGTTTTTAAGCACAAAAAAAAATCGAATAATGCCTAAATATACATCAAAACACAAAATAGGTCATATAATACTTACGTTGTATTAATTTTTGTGACTAATAACAATGCACGTAGCACGATGTTCACGGATTAAAATTCACTGAACTATCACGTTACAAATTACACTCAAATATGGCAGCCAGCTGTGTTTGGGAGTTGTTTAACATTGTCAGCACTGTCGATTACGAACGTCAATTGTCAAAACTAAAACAATTCAAACGATATGGCGGGAAAGATACCGTGGCCCAGTTACCCCTCGGACCCAGTTGCCCCGACAGACCTTATTTCTTTATTTTAATTCGGGATATCTTGGAGAGCATAGATGGTAAATAAGAAAATATGCTTTTATTCTTGTTCTTATAAAGTTTTAACACAAAATTAATAAAAATTGGGATTAAATTATAGATCAAGTCTCAAGATTTTTAAGAACATTGATGTGATGGTAAATTAAAGATTGTGGTTATAATTTGTTATTTAGTTTTAAGGTGGCCGTTTCGCCATGTTAAATCTCCATAAGAACATTACTGTCTTTTAGACCACGGTACTCTAAAACTTGGCAAAATAAATAAAGGATCACCTTATATTTACATAAATAACACATGTATCTTTCTCGTAAAGACATATAATCAAAAGAAAACTAAGTTTTAACGCTTTAAAAACAATGTTGAAAACCACTTAAGAATTGAGTTGGATGTTTCGGTAGTTAAAATTAAATATTTTCGGTATAAAACATTTATTTCGCATTATAACTCTTTACTGTGATTTATAGACATTTAGTAGTAACCAAGTAACAAAAATAATATGTTTTATTATGCCTTTTTTCATATCCGTGGCTCTTTTTATTGTAAATTTTAATTGTTTATCCCATATTCGATGTATTTAGAACGGAGGGGATTAAAGGATAGTTTAATTCAAATAACGTACACTTCAAAGAAGGACAGAAGACTGCGTGTTACTAGGTGAGAGTACAGTGACTTTATTACAGTGGCTTTATAAATTACAGTGATGACAATGAATGTCTTATTTTTATTGGTTGATCGGATCACGTGGTTTTTTCCGCCATGATGAGGCAAAATTTGACAGCTAGCTGTTTAATTTACGTTGTGCTGTTATCTTTTATGGTTGTTTGTTGTGTTTTCATGTAAATATTGTGGTTTTGTTGAATTCCGGTGATATTTAAGTGACTATTTTTGAATAATCGTATTTGATTGTGTAGTGGCCAAAATTTGGGATCAGTAAAAACATTCGTTTGAAAAGTAAGTATTTTGTTTGTTTGTTTATTCCGAATAGCAAAAAATCATGAAAAAATGCCGATTTTTTAAATAAAACTCTTCTTATTCTATATTTTTGGGTCGTAGAACATGAATTTAAAGTTATTTTTTGAGAATATTTAGAAATTTTTCCAAAAAAAAATTTATTTTCTACATGTTGGATTTTTCCAAGTATTGCTTTAAATTTCATTTTTTCACTTAAATACCTTTACTCAATACTTAAGGGAACACAGTTTACCCAAAAATACATATTTAAAGAGTTTAAAAAACATGTTAAATAACCCAAAAAGGAATATTTAAAAATCCTAACCTCAATAATAATCTGTCAGTGAAATCATCATATTTAGGAATAAAGAAATTTTTTATTAAAAAATTATGGGTTATTTTTTTTAATCGTGGTTTTGATTTTATTCATTTAGTTTTTATGGCACTTATGGCCAGTTGCACGAAGTAACCTCTAAGCTTCCTTTAACTTGAGGGACTCACAGTCTTTACGGAACTTAAGAAAAGCTTAAAATACTTGGTGAAACTGGCAATTTATTCTTTCAAGTACCTACTTACAAAAATACAAATAAATAAATTAAACTATCATTTTGTGTGATTATTATATCCTTGTGTGTGTATTCAAGGCTTTATAACTTAAGCAGAAAGTTACTTATATCAGTTTGCCCACAGTCTATAGTTATAATTTTTTTGCAGTTTTAAAGAAACAATGCCTGGTTGTGCTGCAGTCAACTGCACCAATTCCGCAAAGAAAGGTTTTATAATGAAACGTTTCCCGCGAGATCCTGTTGTGAGAAGAATGGAGTGGTTAACTAAAATGAGAAGAGCTAATTGGATTCCTACTGATTTCTCGTGTTTATGTGAGGTAAGTGTTTGTAAAGAAAAGTCAGTATAAGGGTAGGGCTCGAGAAAGAAAGAGAAAATTAAAATTTATCTTGGGTAGATAAATGACTCCCATAAGTTGGTCTAGACTGTTAGGCTTAAGGATTTTTTTTTGTTTAAACAACCAATGGATTTTTCATTATACATACTAACTTAATATTTTAATTTTAGGTCCATTTTACCTTTGACATGTGGGAGAAAAACTAGAGAAGATGGCACCCGTAAACTGAAGGCAAATGCAGTTTCAACAGTTTTTTCTTTTTCAGAACCGAAACAGTATGCAACCCTTCATTGGAGAGAAAATTGTTAACTCCAAAGAAACTTGAGCCCGAGGTTAAGCCCATAACTGGTATGTAAACTTTTAACTTGTTTCATTTTTATTTCAGTCATTCACTGAGAGAAGTATTAATTGTAATAGTGATTTTTAAAATCTCTACACAATAGAACTCCCTGTGTGACTATGTCTATAAGGGTGTCCCAATATGGGCAATCTCTCGAATCAATAGAAAACCTAAAAATATTATGACAAGCCCATAAACTTTTTCCTATGAGCCTCCCCTACGGAGATACAGGTACATAACGGATGACCGTGAAAATGTTTTTGTTTAAATAACTTTTAAAATATTGGCGTAATTTAATATTTTTTTAATATGATGTTACTAGATAAGTCTTCTTAATATGAACCCATAATATTTGGCTTATAGTTTGGGACGGACAGTTGACAAATAATAGCAATTTTTTAACACCCTGTATGATAAAGGCTTAACAATATTATTTTGGATATTTTTAACTAAAAAAAAAGGTATTGATTGACATCGATAAAATCAACTGTTTACGAGAAATAAAAATATCATGGTTGGTAATTTTTTTTTACGTTATACAGGGTGTTTTCTATTTACGTTAATATTAGGGAAACATTTGTTCATTTTTAAAAGAAAACTTTATATGAACGTTCAAACGTCTTAACTTTTGAGAAGTGTAAAATTTTTAAAAATAAAATTTATTATTCTAAATAACCACTTTAGATACTTTAATGATATTTGGATATATGTATATGTATCAAGAAGCATTTTTATGTGCCACATTTTTTTATTTGCCAAAATAGGCAGGTCAAATTCTGTACCAACGCCACTGGTGGAAATAAAAAAAAATGTGGTACATTAAAAAAGGCTTCTTAATACATAGTACTAATATGCCAAATTTCATTAAACCATCTAAAGTGGTATTACAGGTTTTAATAATAAATGATTTATTTTTGAAAATTTTACCCTGTATCTCAAAAGTTAAGACGTTTAGGACATACGTTCATATGAAGTTTTCTTCTTAAAATGGACCCAAAAATTGATTTCCCTAATATTAACGTACAATTAGAAAACACCCTGTATAACTTAAAAAAATTACCAATCATGATATTTTATTTTTATCGATTTTATCGATGTCAATCAAGAGTACCTTTTTTTTAGTTTAAGGTTAAAGCTATCTAAAAATAATATTGTGGAGCCTTTATCATACAGGGTGTTAAAAAAATTGCTATTATTGTGTCAAAGCTAGTCCGTCCCTGGCAAACTAAATAAGCCAAATATGATTAAATGGGTTCATTTTAAGAAGACTTATCTAGTAATCATTATATTAATTAAATATTAAATTACGCCTAGTATTTTAAAACTTATTTAAACAAAAACAATTTTCAGGGGCGTCCTTTATGTACGTGTATCTCCGTAGGGGAGGCTCATAAGAAAAAAGTTTATGGGAACTTGTCATAATATTTTTCGGTTTTCTATTGGATTCCGAGAGATTGCCCACATATTCTGGGACACCCTGTATGTAGAGCCAATAAATAGGGAAATGAAGATTGATCTTGCCAAATCTCCACTTTTTATAAAACATAAACAGAGAGTGACCCTTAAAACCAAATAATGTTGTGATAAAATAAAAACTACATATGTCAGTTTAACTGATCAAATTAGTATTTATATAGAAGTGGGCTTTTTAAGCATAAGAATAAAAATATAACTAAATCTTTTTTTATCATATTTATTTTACATCCCAAAAAAGTGGAGCCCTACTTTTATATAACCATCAAATTGTGTATATCCTGTTTTTTTTTTATAAAATTAGTTATATTTAACAGTAAAATATAATACAGTAAGCGGCGGCGGTAGAACAAATTCATTTAAAATTCAAATGTTTGTTATTTGGAAAAACTCTCAGACACATGGATTTTTTTAAAGGAATTCGTGTATTAAAAATAGTTACGATCATCAAATTATTTTTTTTTAAATTTAAACCCCTATTTTTTATTTTATTTTTGAATTCTGCATCGAATTCCAGGCATGTAACAAAAATTTCAATGCATTAAAAGATAGGTGTTTTCATTTGAAAAAAATAAATTTGATGATTGTAACTTATTTTTGGGCGACCCTGCCCACATGAATTTACCATTAAAAAAAAACAAGGCCAAAAATAAAAATCGACGTGTCCAAGTGTCTCTAAGAAAAAAAATAAACGCCTGAATTTTAAATAAATTTGTTCCATATTTTACCACTCACTGTGTGTATATATTATAAATACAATATTTTAGGTGTGTAATACAGGTAGTCCCAATTTAACTTTTTTTTTCTTTTTTAGGTGAAGCTATGGAACTTAATGAAATAGTACGGGGGGATACTGAGGTAAACATTACCAGTGATTTATGGGCCCAACCATCCACATCAACTGCAGATTTACCTGCCACTCAGTCATCTACTTCACAGTCCACCTCAAGTGATGATAATGACTTTTGTGTTGCCCCTCTGCAACAATCAGTTCAAAGTCAAAGTTCACATCAAACAGAGCTGTTAGCTCGTCTGAATAGATATGAAAAAATGTATTCTAAAAAAGTACAAAAAATTGTTGAGGAATTCTAAATTGAAAGTCAAGAAATTGGAGACAAGTTCTCAGTCCAACCCTTACCAATCAGTATTTCAGCAATTATTCAACAAAGACCAATTCATGGCTTTAAAGAAAAGACAAAGTCAAAAATCAACAAAATTAATGAAATGGTCCAATGAAACAGTAACGAATGCTTTAAAATTAAAATTTAGTTGTGGAAATAATGGTTACCAAGAATTACTACAACAGGGCTTTCCATTTCCGTCCATAAGGACTCTTCAAAGAAGGCTACAAAACTTAAAATTTGATTCTGGGGTGCTTTATGAGGTTTTTAATTTTTAAAAATAAAAGTTGAAACTTTTGTATCACATGAAAGAGATTGTGTGCTAGTGCTGGATGAAATGGCAATCACTCCAGGAAAGGTATTTGATACCTCTTTGAACAAATATTTCGGAGATGTAACACTACCTGAACACACAGGAATGGCAACCCATGTATTGGTTTTTATGCTTGGTGGTGTTACAACACGTTGGAAACAGGTGGTTGCGTACTATTTTACTGGCAATTCTGTAAATGGCTCAGTCTTCCAAAACATAATCAAGTCCATATTTCAAAATGCAGAAGATTTAAAATTAAACATATTAAGTGTGACATCTGATATGGGCTCTTGCAATCTGGCACTTTGGAAAAGTTGGGGAATTTCCGCAGGTAGACATTCACCAATTAATTGCAAAATCCCCCATCCATCCCATGCAGACAAATATTTGTATATCTTTGCTGATATACCCCATTTATTTAAAAACATTAAATCCATGCTAGTTACCAACAAAATTATCAGAATACCTGTTAATATTGCCGAAAAATATGATTTGCCAACGCGAGATGTATTATCAGAACATATTTTTGAACTTTCTCTTATCAAAAAAGCACACTTTTAAATTAGCACCCAAATTATCTGAAGAAAACTTGCTTCCAACACATTTTACCCAAATGAAAGTATCTACGTCAACAAACGTTGTGAGTCATACAGTAAGTAGTGCTTTAAAGTTCTTATCAGAAGAATTAAAAAGCCTGCGTATCTAACCACAGCTTGGTTTTTAGACCAAATTGAAAAGTGGTTTCAAATTATGACTTCAAGACATCCCACATGTGCTCTTAGTAAATTTAATGTAGAAGCATATAATGAGTCTATTACTTTTTTAAAAGATTTCATGGACTTATTTTCGAACATGGAAGTTGGCTACAAAAAGCTGTGGAAGCCTTCACAAAGTGGTGTTCTTATTTCTACCCAATCAATTTTAGAATTGCAGGCTGAGCTCCTAGAGAAAAAAGAATATCAGTTTGTTTTAACCAGTCGTTTTTCACAGGATTGTTTGGAAAACCTATTTTGTGTATTAAGAAGTAAACAGCTTGTTCCTAATGCTGTGCAAGTAAAAAATAATTTTAAACTAATTTGTGTGTCTCAATATTTAAAAAATTCTAGTACAGGCAGTTATGATGAAGATGATAGGCAGTTTTTTTCGGGTTTTTTAGACACTATTGAAGGAACCCAACCAAAATATGATGTTGTTCAGTTACCTACAGAAATAAAAGAACCTGTGTATAATCTAAGTCACAGTGAATTAAATTCAATGTACAATGTGTGTGGTTATATACTTCAAAGTATAAAAAAAACATCCAATACATGTAAAACTTGTTTGAATGCTGCTGGTTCAAAATCTCCAGTGTTCAAAAAATTTACAAAATTTATATTAATTAAGCGATTTAGGAGCATTCACTTTTTTTTTTGTAATGAATATGTGTTTTATTTTTTTGTAGAAATGGAGAGTATTTTTAGAAAATACATAACAATTGTATCTCTCAAAATGTAAATTTGAAAGACTTTTTCGTTGGGGAAATGATTACTTTGGAAATAAATCTCCCCGAATGTCATAATTTAAAAGAAAAGATAATTAAAAGATTTATTATATTTAGATTGAAAATAAATTCAAAAAAAGCAAAAGTGCGTCGGAAAAACATGCTAGTAAATCTATAGCTGGCAATTTGTTGTAATTTTAATATTGTTTTTATAATAAGAATTTTGTAAATAAACAATACTTAGATATATTTTTGTTTTTTTTCCATTCCAAATCCTATTGCATGAGCTACACTTAAGAGCCTTGCTAAATGCAGTTTTTTTTTTGTGAAAACTAAGTAATTTAATTGGTTCTTGGAACTTTTTATTCAAATAAATACACAGGTCCACAAAAAAAGTGGTGTGTCTGACTAGGATTTTCAGGCGTATTTTTTTCCGCTAAACACGAATCTGAGGTCAAATAGCAAAAAATCGAGAAACCCAAATAACCGACCAGGTACATTTACCGGCAGAAACCAGCTACCACGGAATGTTTGGACTACGACTATATAAACTATAAGAAATACAAAGAATTTTATGAAACAAAAAAGAAAGCTTTTCAAATTGTCTAGAAAAAAGATATATAAACATTATTGATAAGATAAATAATAAAGGAGATATAAACGAAAATGTAATTTTGACAAAAAATTCCAGTCCAAAATAGGAAAAAAATATTTTTTTATTAATGCGAGCATGTGACTTTTTGATTTTTTTTATAATACATTAATTTATTTGAATCCCACATCACTTCAAATTTGCAAAAAGAAAATCCAAAAATAATTTTTATTTTTTTTCCAGAAGTGTATCTTGAAAAAATCCTGAAAATTTGGTTTTTGATGATAATTCGAGTTTTTGTGCAATGATACAAATTGCTTTTTTTTGAGGTCCCTAATAACATATTAAAATTTGGTTAATTTTCACCGCCAAAAACCCATTTAAAGTGCGCATGGTCCTTTGCCACAACATGGCGGCTGGGCGGAGCTTAGATGCCTATTGTCGCCACTGTCTTGTATAAACTATAAAGCCACTGTACTAAAATGCCTGCGCCAGCGCATCCAGACGGCCACCTTAATACAACAATTTTAATAAAATCAATAAAAATTTTAAGTAATACTATATATTTAAAAGTTCTTAAGCATTGTTGTGATTTATTTAATACTTAAAAATTTTGTTTAATTTTTTCTAGTTTATTAAGGACTATATTAGATTAAAAAATATATTTAAAACCCTTTTTTATTATTGTTTGCTTAACTAAATAGAATTGTGAAAATTGTTATTATATCACAAATCAAATGTGTTGGTTTTTCAAAATTATTGCCATACCATGTTGTTTATCTAAAATATATATTTTTAAAAGTGTTAGAAATTAACAGTAAAACGAAAAGGTTTTTTGTCTATGACTTTTTAGGACAAATCCTAATATTTTTATTAAAAATTTAAGTTTATTTTACGTTTGTATACAGACTTTTTTTAAAATTATATTCAAAAATCCAGGCACGAAAACAGAAATGTGGTAACAAATATTCCTTTATCTTTTTAATATAAAAAACTTAAAATTTATGTAAAATGCGATAAAGGAATAAACAAAGTAGAAAGTTCGGTGCTTGGGCTGCAATGGGATGCCGTTACTTGTATTGGTATTTTTCTATTGGGAGCTGCCATGAGAGGAATGTTATAAGTCAACTCTTTAAAGTCAAAGCCATATACTTCTAAAAGAGGGACGGGACGGGACGGTGCGGGAAGGGGCGGGACTGGACGTGACGGGACGGGACGGGACGAGACGGGACGAGACGGGACGAGACGGGACGGGAAGGGACGACGGACGGGAAGGGACGGGACGGACGGACGGGACGGACGGACGGGACGGGACGGGACGGGACGGGACGGGACGGGACGGGACGGACGGGACGGACGGGACGGACGGACAGGGACGGGACGGGACGGGACGGGACGAGGACGGGACGGGACGGGACGGGGACGGACGGGACGGGACGGGACGGGACGGACGGGACGGGACAGGACGGGACGGGACGGGACGGACGGACGGGGACGGGACGGGACGGGACGGGACGGGACGGGACGGGACGGGACGGGACGGGACGGGACGGGACGGCGGGACGGGACGGGACGGGACGGGACGGGACGGGACGGGACGGGACGGGACGGGACGGGACGGGACGGGACGGGACGGACAGGAAGAAAATGTTGTGGGAAACGTCGTTTTTCAGACTTGGGAACAATATTTCTAGTAGGTTCTTATTTGAAAGACATGCAGAATGTACAAATTAAAAGGGTTTACTATGTCGTTTAGATAAGACGGGACTTTATTTTTATGTGATTGTTGTAACAATCTTTGGTTTTTAAGATTGTTTGACTGTATTGGTTTTTTTCTTTGCTAGATGTATAGGTAACATAGGCTTGCAGTTGATTTGTGCGGTGATTTGCTAATTTATTGCGGAAGGATAGTGAGAAAGAAGCAGGTAGGATGCCCGTACGTGGCAAAGAAATCTCTTACATTATCACAATCAGCTAAATTGAAATACCAACCTGAGAATGTGCATAGTACGACACAATAACTTATCCGTCATTTTAACAACCAAAAGGAACTGTTAAGGCTTTCACTAATTTGGGTCCAAGAGAATCGGTGTAAAACTTGTACATTGTAAAGAAAGATGTCTACTGCAAAAATAAACTAGTTTTGCAGCTGGTGAATAGCCCAATTGTTTTGTTAACAAAATAGTAAACCAATTCAGTAACATGAGATTTACTTTATACATTTTGACAAAAATTAGTACCCAGGGGTTTTTGTGTCGCTGATTATGATTTAAGCATTGAAATATAGATAAAACAAAATGATGTTTTAAAAATGGCGGTTTTTCATCATTCTTACGAATAACACAACTAAAAATTTTAAAAATGGGTATACACTGTATTTTTTTCTATACAAATTAAATTTACAAACAGAATTCGTAAGTTATGAATTTAATACAAAAAGTTTTTTTTTATAAATTAGAATGGCTTATAAAAAATAAATTATTGTTCTTAAATTATTTTTTTATATAGCACTCAATACTTAAGGGTTCCCCGGGTTACCAATCATTATATATATACATATATATATATATATATATATATATATATATATATATATATATATATATATATATATATATATATATATATATATATATATATATATATATATATATATATATATATATATATATATATATATATACATACAGTGTGTCTACTTAAGTTGGCAACATATGGAAAACTTTTTTATTGTTAACTTTAAGAAAAAAGTTATTCTTTATAAAAAGGTCTGCATGTTTTAGTAACTAAAATACAATCATCAAATATTCATTTTTTTAAATCTTATACAAGGTAAATCAAAAAATATGAATTTTAGTCAAGAGTAAAGTACCTTTATATTTTACAATATTAAAAATTATTATTGGGAAAAGTTGTTTAAGATTAAAAATTATGTTTAAATATGCAGTTGCATACAGACATGTTTGACAGTGACATTTAAAAAATCAGTTGTATTTAGCGAAATTTGAGAGAAAGTATTATAAAATTTAGTAAAAATGCCAGCAATTTTTTTTCAATTAGAAGGACGTAACTGCATTTTAAGACATGGTTTGTATATATGTAAAATTTTTTATATATATATATATATATATATATATATATATATATATATATATATATATATATATATATATATATATATATTTCACAGTGGCAATGTACAAGAATGATTATATTCAAAAAGTCAAGAATTACTTAACGATAACAATTACTATAAAAAACTTAGTAGTAACCCCACTTGTACCTTGCAACAAAAGGCAAACAAAATTGTAAAAAATTTGAGGGAGCATGGTGTCATTGATGAGGAATTTGCTTCTAAATTAAATATTTATAATTCCGTCACACCTAGGTTTTATACTTTACCAAAAATACATAAACCCACACTATCAATGAGGCCTATTGTTTCCTCAATTAATAGCCCTAATAGTTCCTTAGCTAAATTTCTAACTGACATTCTCACTGAAGCTTATAATACGAACAATGATTATTATATTGGGGACTCTTTTTCATTTAGTCAATTTATAAACAATTTTCAATTACCAAACGATTATGTTTTGGTCAGTTTTGATGTAGTTTCGCTATTCACTAACCTTTCTTTACAATCTATTATTTTAAGTATACAAAATCATTGGGAAGAAATTTCACAATATTGTAATTTAACTCTGGATCAATTTGAAAATATTTTAACATTTATTTTTGACTCAAATATTTTAATTTTTAATGGTTCATACTATAAACAAAATTTGGTACCCCGATGGGTTCAAAAATCTCTCCAATTTTGGTCAACTATGTACTTGATGATCTGGTTAAGGATTGTCTGCAACATATGCCTTTCCACATTCCATTTGTTAAGAGGTATGTCGATGACTTACTTTTAGCAGTACCAAAAGGTAGAATAGAGATAGCTCTTGAGCTTTTTAACACATTTGATCCACATGTGCAGTTTACTGTGGAGGAAGAGACAGACAATTCTGTTCCTTTCTTAGACATGTTGGTAACTAGGAATCAGGATAACATCCTGTGCACCAAATGGTACCGAAAACCGTATTGTTCCAATCGGTTTATTAGCTATTTTTCCTACCATCCGATTAAGACTAAAATAAACCTCATCCTAGGAATGAAAAACAGAGCAGTAAAACTAACTCACCCTCAATACAGGGATAGAGCTCTAAAACAACTTAAGGGCATTTTGTTGGAGAATTCTTACCCGGAAAAACTTATTAATAAATTTCTCTTTAGTACACAATATGCAATACCAGAAAACATCATAGACAGACCTTCACAACCATTAACTTTATCTTCTTATATAACTAACTCAAACAACACTAATATCAGCAATTTAAATGAAAATAACTCACAAACACAAATGTATTTTTCTTTACCATATATTGAAACACTAACAGATAAATTAACTAACATTTTCAAACAATCAGATATAAAGATAGCGAAAAGACAACTTAAAACTGTTTCTCAAATTTATTCTAAAACTAAATCTCCCCTGACAGATGATGAAAGGTTCGGCATTGTATATAAAATACCATGTAAAAATTGTAACAAGTCATATGTATACAGACATCTAGAAATTTAAAAGGCCGCATCACTTCCCACAAAAGTGATTGTAGGCGAGGTGTTCATTCATGTGCTTTAGCGGAACATGTCTTGGTTGATGATCACCAAATTGACTGGGATCATGCTGAGATCTTAGAAAATGTCAATTCATATCATAAAAGACTATTCCTAGAAATGGTCCATATAAATCTGGAATCCAACGTTCTCAATAAGAAAAGTGACATCTCAGATCTTAGCACGGTTTACAGTTATCTATTACGGTTAGAACAAGAAAAATATCGTAGCTTAATTGACTGTCCAGCTCCTGACGAATAATTCTTTCTAAAGTTCTTTATAATTTGTTTTTCCTTGACGTTTGGGAGACGGTGTTTCCTCTTGTTTTCTTTTCTGTAGTCATTTTCATACCTATTTTCTTCTAAAATTAAAGTTTTATACTATAAAAAAGTCAAACCATGAACAAAAGAAAATGACAGGAAGTGCTGGGTGTTTCACCGTTTTCCACGGGTCTTGGCATACTTTTAATACTAATCTCTTAAAATTAAAATTAAAAATAGCATAAATAAATTTACTCAGTCAGGTACTGTACTGTGGAACAGTTCCTAGATTATTATATAGATCCTGCGCTGTAGAAATAACAAGATATGTCTCTTTCTTTCACATGTCATTAATCTCGCATCCCTCTCTAATTGAAGTTTTCGAGTAACGAATGTCGGTGATCCATTCAGATAGTTTTATACATTCGATCACGTCTGTCAGAACTTTTAACCGCGCTTTTCCGCGTGTTCTCATTTCGGTTCTCTTTTAAGTTTTTAAATAAAATTTTTTTCCCTTAAAGATGTAGTTTTTAACATACATATGGAGATAAATCTTGATTATCCGCATGGATATTGCTTGTTTCCACATAGCAACCCACTTTGGTGAGTTAAATCTTTTAAGGTTTTTAGGTTAGTTTTTCTAATTGTAAAACTTTATTTTTAGTTAGTCCTGAGGAAGGGAGAAAATAATAAACTCTAGAAAGCTTGACAAAACAGAAAAGGGTTTCATTATAAATCCAGGCCACCAATCCTTTTCAATAATTTAAAAAAGACTGCACACCCACTACTCTAGTTTCGAATTATATTATATATATATATATATATATATATATATATATATATATATATATATATATATATATATATATATATATAATATATATATATATATATATATATATATATATAATATATTATATATATATATATATATTATATATATATATATATATATATACATATAATACAATATTTTACCTGTTCAGAGGTTGACTGAGGAACAAAAAGTTGGTGGGAAAAATTTCTGCAGAGACATGCTTCAAAGCTGGGATGTTTAACAGGCGAAAAATTTATGGGCATTAGAAAACCCCCGCGGAATGTGTATAGGTCCTATTTTTTAGGAATTTGCCTTAAATGGTGAAATATATTTAGAGTTCCTTGAGAACAAGATAGATAATTATTTGGAAAATTTGCCTATTCATCAGTATAATGATAATCTGGCAGCAAGATGGAGCACCACCCCATAATATCTTGGTTGTCCGCAATTTTCTCGACAATCGATATCCCTCATGGATTGATAGAAACGGTGGCATTCGATGGCCACCCAATAGCCCTGATTCAACAATTAAAATTTTTTTTTTTTTTTTACGTGAAAAACACAGTTTATAAAAAACAAAGCGCATCGTGGGAGGAATTAAAAAAACAAATTATAAATTGCATAAATAATTTAATCGAGGAAAAAACGCATTTTATTATGAATGCTATTGATAAAATGAAAATTATAACACAAAGTGCCTAAATAATAATGGCGGGCATATAAAAATATATAATTATATTAATTAAATCAAATTTTGTACTGTTTTTGGTATTAAAATTGTTGATTATTTTAATGGTTACTGTGATTTATTTCATATAGTAAATTAGTAATATTTTGATTTTTGCGTATATTTCAATAACGGATGAATGAATTATAGTAACAAATATATTTTTAAAAGAATATTTTAGGCGCTATCCAATAAACACATAATATATAGGGTGTTTCATTAAAAACAAAATACAATAAGTCAAAAAGTTCGCCGGTCAATTCTTTATAATCACTTTAACCACCCACCTACTTTACCTTGTAACTTTATGTGAAAACGTCAATTTAAATTTGACACAAATAATTAATTAAGTAGCCTTTCTAACTGGGGATGTACACTTTATACCTACTAAACCTTATAATTTAAATTGGTCATAGAAAAGATGTGATAGCCTGCTTCTTGTGCTAACACGGGAAAGAAAAACTGAAATTTTCTTCAATTATTTAAATAGAACATTTCGACGGTTTGTCCGAAAATGCTAAAGAAATGTTTTATGTTCCGAACGTATTAAAACCAGGGAACTTTTTAGCCAGGTCCACCTCGAACTCGTAGATGACTGTACCGCGAAAAAAACGGAGATAAACTTTCAGACAATAGTTAGCGTTGCATAGGGATGGGCATTCCTTTATATTGTTATTTTTAGATCGGTAAAAAGAATTTTCAAGAATTATTTAAATTTATTAAGGCAGTGTTTCCGATTATAAGGGTAATTTACTGTTTTAAATTTTAGATTTTATTATTTTATAAAAATTTAGAAGGATGTTAGAGTACTTTTGGCTATGGAAAAATAGCTTAGGTTGCAAGATGTGTTTCTGCAACACAAATTTTTACAAAGGTTTTTAATGAAAAAGCAAATATACTTGATGTTTTGCCCAAAACCAAAATGACGATAGTTGAACTAACCAACAATTGAAAAAGGCAATTTTTTTCCATTTATGGAAATAAATAATATTGACCGCTATTTAATGCTAAAGTAAAATTTTAACAGACATCATATGACAAGGTATATGGGGGAACGAGGAATATTAAATGTATACAAAATTTTGTATTGTTTAGTCCCCTTAAAGTATGCTTTATTTCTTTAAGAGAATTAAACACAGGAAAAATTGGTGGTTTTCGTGATTTACCATGACCCTCTTCTAAACGCGTTTTGCGCTCTTTTTCGATCTTATTAACAGGGCTGCAGTGAGCGCATGCTAATAAAATGAAAATGAAAAATTACGAATAGACACTGCATTTTACCTTTAAATTGTAGATCTGTTTTATTTGCCATGCACTTGCTACAACTCTATTTATGAGATTAATAAGGTGAGTTTAATTTGTCTGAAGTCACAGTAAATCCAGAAAAGTAAATTTTCTTTTAGTTGCCTTAAGAGGTATTGAGCATTTTCGGGTTATTAAAAACGTAAATCCTTTTTTTTCGGGGTTACTCAGAATTAACTTAAATCTACTAATTAAACGTAATTAAATTTAAAGGTCCGTAGTGACGGCCCGCCTGGTCAACATCTCCCCTATACCGGACATTCGCAATTCCGTGGCGGCTGCTACTACGGACGTGCGGAGCTGACTTTCCTGTTCCACCGATTTTGCCGAAAGGAGATCGAGTCGTACCCACAGGGTAAGTTTAATCTGCTTAGAAAGGGGTAAAATAATCAAAAAAATGAATGTTTGTTAATTCTAGTCAGGTTAAACTGGAATCCCAATATTCGTTTTATAGTATATTACAAACTTAAACATTTACTTTAACACAACCATTAGTATTAACTATATAATATATCAGAAAGGAAAATAAATTTAACAATATATTCCGTAAAATATTATTGAATTTTACTTAAGGGTTTTCCGTATTATTACCTTAAAATTTTTTTTTTAAAAGAAAAAATAGTTTATATGAAAGTCAGGATTTTTTAGGATTTTCAAGGTGTAAGATGAAAACAAATGATGATGGAAAATTTCATCAACTTTTGTTATTTTAAATGGAACATCCTGTATATGATTGAAAATTGAAATTCTGCTTAATCTTTCCCTTTTCAAATATTTTAACTTTATGCGGAAAAATTGGTTATTTGAATTTAAAATACTTATAAGCCATAGTTGCCACGGATACAACCCAAAATTGATTTATGTCAAATATTTATATTTTGTTTGGTTTCAAGCGAACCTTGGCTAACGCGACTCTTTGCCAAACTTTGGGTTGTATCCAGGCTAACTATGGCTTATAAGAACAGTTTTAAAACAAATTTTCAACTCAAAATTTTATAATTTAAAATTTTTAAACATATCGGGTGTTCCTTTTAAAAAAAGTTTGGTTTTTTTAATTTTCCGATCATCATTTTTTTTCTATCTTCACCATGAAAATCTTCATAAAATCGTCCTTTTTTATAAAAACTTTTTTTTTTATCTATAAAAATAAAGAAAAGGGTCTTTTTAAAAAACCTATTTACCCCAGGCATTACCCAAGAAATGGGAAATTTTTAACGATATCAATTATTGCCTTTTCTAATTTTTTTTAAAAAAAAAGCAAGGTTAAAAAGATCCTAAAGAATAATTCGAGCTTAATTTTTTTGACCTACATCAATAACTTACCTTAATTTGTCAATTTTAAAAAATTTTCGGGGGGCCCAGAATATGTGGGCAATCTCCGGAATCTAATAGAAAACCAAAAATATTATAACAAGTTTCCATAATTTTTTCCCACAGCCTTCCCTACTGAGATACAGGCACATAACGGACGACCCTGGAAAACGTTTTTTTTAATAATTTTAAAAACTAGCCGTAACTTAATATTTTTTAATATCATGTTAACTAGATAAGTTTTCTTAAAATAAACATTAAATCATATTTGCTTTTTCAGTTTAAAACGGATAGCTCTGACCAAAATAGCAATTTTTTAAACCCGCATGATAAAGGCTCAATAATATTTTTTTTTGGTAGTTTTAAACCCTTTTAAATAAAAAAAAAACCCCGGTATTCTTCATTGACATCGATAAAATCAACTGTTTAATAATTAATAAAATATCTTTGGGTTTTTTTTACATTATCGGGGTGTTTTCTAATTGTACGTCAATATTTAAGGAGAAATTTTTGGGTCCATTTTAAGAAGAAAACTTCATATGAACGTATGTCCTAAACGTCTTAATTTTGAGATACAGGGTGGAATTTTTTTTTTAAAAATAAATCATTTATTATTAATATCATTAAATTTTAAAACATGTATTATGTGTTAAGAAGTTTTTTTAGTGTACCATTTTTTTTAATTTGTCAAAATAGACAGGTTGAATTCTGTACGAACGCCACGGGAAATAATAAAAATATACATTTATTATTATTACAGATATTTATAATAAATGATTTATTTTTAAAATTTTCCCCCCTATTTCAAAGGAAGATTTTTGGACATCGTTCATAGGGTTTTTTTTTAAAAAGGGGGCCCAAAAAATTCCCCCTTAAATTTGACATAAATTTAAAAAACCCCTGTAAATTTTAAAAAAATACCAACCATGTTTTTTTATTTCTCGTAAACAGTTGTTTATGGGTCAATCAAGAACCCCTTTTTTTTTTTTTTTAAGGTTAAAAGCCCCCCAAAAAAAAGGGCCCATCAAAGGGGGTGTTAAAAAAATTGCAATTTTGTAAAAGTAGTAGCCCCCGGCAAACTAAATAAGATTAATATCATTTGATGGGTTCATTTTAAGAAGAATCATCTAGAAAATCATATAAAAAATTAAATTACAAGTAGTATAAAATAATTTAAAAACGATTTCTAGGGGGTCCTTATGTATCTTATCTCCTAGGGGGGGCCTAGGGTAAAATTTTTACTAATTTTTAAAAAAAATTTTTTTGGTTTCTATTAGATTTCGGATTCCCCCTTTTCGGACCCCCCTTTTATGTGTTTATGTTTTTAATTTTTTTTTTTTTTTTAAAATTTTAAAATTTATTAAAAATAACCTATTCTGTAACACTTACAGAACAGGTTAATTTTTCGGCAGCTATTCGCCTGATAAAGCAGTAATGTCGTAAGTACAATGTACCTAATTAAGGTAAGAAAATTTAAATTTAAAGGAAAATAGATGGGCGCCACGGTATTTCCCTTTATTCGGTTACTTTAATTTAAATTTAACTTGTAAACAGAAATTAACCAATTTAGAGATTTTTGTTTTTTTCACAAAGGAGGAATTTAAACTAAAAGTCAGTTCAAATAAAGGGTTTTACTCATATTCTTAAGGAATGAACTTTAAAAAAATAATTTTAATTAATTTCAAACGAACCTCCCTGACGCATTATTTCTATTAAAATTAACGCAATCTTTATTCTTGATTTACGCATAATACCGTGTATTATCAAGCATCCTATTATTATAAGGAAATAACCCCATTTAAATAACTAAAAAAATTAATTTCCCCTTTTGATCGGTTCTTACAATTTTGATAGTTGTTTACATTTTACAAACAATATTATAATAAAAAAAAAACATGTCTCAAATGGGTTTTACTTAGTTTAAAAAAATAATAATAAAATTTCAATTTCTTCTAAAAAAAAATAGGTAAACAAAAATATGGCGCGCAGATGTTGGTATTCCCCATAAAAAAAAGGAAAAAAGGGAAAACCTTTTCCTGTTGGTTTGGGGAAAAAAAGGCTGCTGGACGACGCCGTGCTTCTACACTGGTAGTGGTCACGTGAAGAGCCAAACCATACAGGAACGATTCCGAAACTGGATTAATTTCAAAACGAAAAAAACCTAAAAACCCATAAATGCGGGTTACGGCTACCAACGGAAGAAGTCAGTGGCTACTCCTACAGAGGGGAAAGAAATTCAAAATGATGTTTGCAAATCAACCGTTAATAGTCCTGATAAAAAACCCAGTCGACCAAGCACGCCATACCACAAGAAAATATGCAAATTTTAATTCATCCCGGGGAAATTTGGGGGAACCCCTTGGGAAAACCCCGAGCAGGAAGAACCTGTTGTCCGCCGGTACAAATCTGCTGCCCGGAGACGAAAAATCTACATATCAATACTTGTGTGAATATTTCTACGAAAATCGAAGACAAATTTGGCAACACAGCGACTTGTGCGGCCGGGGCCCCACCTAGGCGTTATCAGTAAAGGATCTGAAACGGCTTTAGTCAACGGCGTCACGTGGAAAAAAGGGAGCGGTGCCCAATTATTACTTAATAAAACAGGTTTAGAAATCAAAAAATTTTTTGTATAAGAAAATAATTAATTCCGTTGATACTAATTGAATATAATATTATTATTTTGAAAAAAAATATATAAAAAAAAAATTGTAGCTTTAAACGCTAAAGGGGTTTTTCTACCTTTCTCCTTAAATTAAAAAATTGAATTACAATTTTAATGCTTAAACGCTTTCTAGCTATTAAAAGAAAAAAAGAAAAGTTTATATTTCAATTACGCTTAAGAGACTTTTCTTTGAAATTTAATTATTTTCAATTTAATACTGTATCTTGCATTTGTACATAAAGTTAAAATTTAAGAAACTTCAATGCCAATGTGACTAAATATATAAAGAAGAAAATTATAGTCCTTTTTTATTTTGGGATTTTTTTTACCTTACTTTAATTTATTAGACTATTATATTATATTAAAATTTCATGGATAAAACAAAAAAATTATCACAGAGCATATAATCAAAAATAAAGGATTTAGAAATCGGAAAATTTGGGTTTTTTTAATTATCGATTTCTATATAGATTTTGTTTGTTTTTAACACTGCGAAATTTTAGTGGCAGAAAATTCTCTGTAAAGATCTTCTTCAGTATCATTAAATTGTACGCAGCAATTTTTTGTTCAATAAAAAAAATCGTTAGGAATAGTGATGCCTGTAAACAATAATTTTTTAAAAACTTTGAGGTATTGGCAAGGTGCGAAGTATATGGTGGGGCAGCTAAATCGATTGCAGCGCTCGCTGTGGTCAAATTTTTAAAAAATCATGCTTGATTCAAATGTAAACTATTAGATAAAAATAAAAAAAAAAGGTGCAAAAGTTTTTTTTGTGAAAAAAAGTCAGAATACTGGCAGAAACAGTTACTGAAATTTTTTCATTTCCAACTGCTATTTGGGGAAATTGAAAAAAGGTCAAAATGGATAAATACATTTAAAAAAAAAAATAAATAGCCGAATGACGTTGGGTTTCGGGTTCGAACTTAAATTTGACGTAACAAGAAGAAAAACTTATCGTTTCTTGCCGTGCCCCTTTGTTCCTCCCTTTTTCCGAGTTTTTTTTAATGATTTGCGAGTTTAAAAAGAAAAAGATTCTTTTAATAGACTAAGTATAGTCTGTGTAATCTCCTGTGATTGTGAATAGAAAAATGGCAAAAAAACCTTAAGTAACAAAGTATATATTAGTATATTGAAAACCCCCTAGACTCGTAATTTTCCCCAGGTGATTTTTCACTTATAGGCCAAAATTCCGTTTTTGTCTAAGGTTAATAAAAAAACTATTAATTAATTTTAAAAAAAAACCGTTTATTATGCTATTTTTTTAAATTTTTTTTTTAATTTTTATACTGACATTTGTAATGTTATTTAACTGACATTTCTTGATTACGGGAAACCCTTTTTTCCCAAAAAATATCTAGTTCGATTCTTCAAATTTTTATACTTACTTTCTAAGTTTAAAATTGTTTATTCAGCAATGATATTGTTCTTTACTTTTACAGTGCTGAACAGGTTTTTTATATACTAATTTAGGAAAAATAAATAAATATTGTAAGTAATTTTCACCTCCCCCCTGGTTTTAAACAGATTTAATGCAGCCGTCAGATGTCGTTGTTATCGCGCACGGGGCCAATATATGTTATTTGGTTACATATGGTAAGATCAAAAAAATTTTTTTTTATTATTTTTTTTATTTCTAAAGTAAACTAATTTTGTCATGTCATTCATAAAAAGTTAACATAAAATAAGAATTTGTGCAGCTGCTTTGTAGTACCTTTAAAGCATGCAGAATTTGGTCAAATGACCTTTTTTACACAAAAAGGTATCAGCATCAACAGTATAAAACGTGTATCATAAAGCAATTTTTTGTCTGTAGTATTTTTATTTTTACAAGGTCAGCAATACTGAAACATTTTAACCATTGGAATTTAAACCAGACTTTTTTTTAATTGTCTTCTTATATGTCTAGTAATTTCCTTTAGAGCTGTTTGAAGTGGGGGGGGGCCCTTTTCCCCTCTTTGGTGGCTTTTTTTGGGTTACGTTTGCAACAACTGACTTTTACTAGAGTTTTAACCCTAAGTCGGGATAATCAAATTTTTTGGCTTAAATATTTCTTTGGTCACTATCTTTTAATAAACGTTTTAAAACTTTTTTTTGCTACTATCCTAAACCAAACATCAGTATGTTCATCTCTTGGTCGCTTAGATTATTGCTAGTTTTCCGTGTCATAGTCTGCATATTCTGAGACCACATAATACATGCCATGGTGCACGGGATATATAATTCAACTAACTAAGAAATATGTGAAATTTTTGCCACCCTTGGGGGTTTTTTTATTATCTTTTTAAATTCCCCCCAAAAATATATTTTAAATTACTAAAAATATATTTAGGTATTGAGAATAAATTTTACAAACAAAATAAATCTTTTTCATAAATTGTGATTTTATAAATTCAGTGAAAATTTAAATCCCCAAAAAACTCCTTTAAAAATCCAACGTAAAAAAATTTCAACCCCTAAAACAAGATATAAAAAAAATACATTTGGACTGTATCAAAGCAAAATATTCTTTTAATAATTATGACAAATAGTGTCCTTTCTGCTCAATCAAGTTAGTCTTTGGGAAAAACATCAGTTTAAACGTATGTAACATTATTTTACCCAACCCGAAAAATGGAAAAATACTTCTACCTCCAAAGGAAAAGCTGAACTTTCCGGACAGGATTATTTAAATGGTAATTGTACCTAAATACCATTAAAATCCTTTTAATCTTACTAATTTAATAATTTGGGAAAACATAAATTTTTTTTTAATTTTTTTTTTTAAAGTTAAAATGTTTTTTATATTTAAAAATATTTTTTATTTATAAATAATTTGTTCTTTTTATTACCTTTAATATATTTGCTGTTGCAAAAAAAAAAAAAAATGGTCTTTTCTAAAACATTATTGGTGTATTTTTGCAAAAAAAAAAAAAAACCAGTAAAATTACCATTAAAAAAAAAATATATTTTTGCAAAAATTACAATAAAACCAAAGGTTAGTAAGGACAATACAATTCTATTAATAAAATAAGCGGGGCCCCCCAGAATTGTGATACTTGATTCCAATACTGACTTTAAATTTTTTTCCCTTTTGGGAATAAAAATTAAAAAAAATGCTCTTTTTGCCAAATATATTTTATTTTATATGTTTAAACAAAAATATTTAAAAAATTCAAATAACGTAATTTAAGAAATTTTAAAAAATTTAGCAGAAAAATGCAAGCGCGGTCCCAGCCCTTTTTTTAAAAAAATTACAAAAAAATTAAGTTTAATTGGAAAAAGGGGATTGGTTTAGGCTAATTTTTGGGAAAAACTTCGTAATTTAATTTGAACTTTACTAAAAACAGAAAAAAAACGCTAACCAAAAAGATTTAGTAGGATAACTAAATTATGTGAAAATAAATTTTTCATTTATAACCCCAATCAAATACAACAAATTTTTTTGTACTATCTATATATTTTGGGGGTTAAAAAAAATAATTACAGACTTTTTTACGAAAGTTATTTTTGTAGAATAAGAAGATCTAAAACTATAGAAAAAAAGGGGTTTTTTTGTGTTTTGTTTTTATTTTATTAAAAAAAAACCGCATACTATATGAAAAATTTTCTATAGTCAACCTAACGTAGTGGGTGTCTTAAGTGTGGTGGAGGCAGTTTGTTCACACGGGACTTAAATGTTTGGAGACGGGAAAAAAGGGAAAAAAATTCTGCGGGTAGCAGGTTCTATCGTGGGGCCTCTAGGAATGAAGGAACGAAGAAAGCGGAAGTTCGGGGCTTCTTTAGTCAAGAAAAGGACATAAAATTTGCATCGTGTTATTCTGTTGAAAGCTGCCAGAGAAGGAATTATACTGACCAACTTCTCTGAGCAGAAGCTGTGAAAATACCTATAGAAGACGACAGATCCCCTACAGCTCGACGGTGGGCAAGAGAAGGAACCTTTTTTTGTAAACGGGGATCATTAATAAGACGAACGGCTTTTTTTTGAAGGGTCAGAATGAAAAAAGTTGTGGAACGCCTTTCCCCAGACATGAGAACAGTATTCAAAGGGGTCTGATTTGGGATTCATAGGAGTATACAGATTGGAAAAAAAATACTTTCTTGTTGAAAGAAACCCAATTTTTTTAAAGCTGCCGGGCTGTGGATGTAATGTGTTTGTGCCAGTTGTTTTTTCTCAAAAATAACACCGACAATTTTAAACACTTCTTGTTCTGCAGAACTTGGCCGCTCATATGCAACGGATAAGGTTTGGGAAAAATTTTTTGGGAAAGGAAAAATGACTGTTTTTAAAGAGGCATTAAACTGAACAAATTTTGGCGCCCCAATTAAGATAAGTTTAAGGTCTTATGGGAATATCCCTTGACCTACGCTTGGTTTCCAAATCAGGTTATTGACTGGCTTTAGAAATTGAATGTTTGAGTGGAGGAATATCGTCATAAAATATAAATGGGATTGATTGTGGAAGAGAAAAGTTTGTTTTATGTGGAAGAAACAGAGTGGGTGGAAATTTGGGGTGGGTCTCAGCTTTTGGAAGGGGGAAAATGACCCACATAACTGATATACGTCGAAAAGAAACTAGAGAAAGAAAGTTTTGGTGGGGGGAAAAAGGAAACTTTAAAAGCCATCAGGGGCCGACCTTATCAAACTTTGGGGATTTAAAAAAACGATCTGGGTCCCGGAACTCAAGGGACTGGTTCCAGTTGTAAAACTAAAATTATAACCTTGTTTTCTTAAGACCTTTAAAACATTCCGTTTTTTTTAATTTGGTTTAAGAAAATAAATAAATGTATTCTTTGTCAAATCATTTTAAAAGGGAATGAAAATTAATTAAAATCTTGTATGTAGGATAGTCTTTAATCCAGGATTCTAACCGTTTATTATTAATATTTTCTGTAAAAATTTTCGCCAAAAAAATAATAAAATTAAATAATTTAATTTGGTCATGTTTTTTTTTTTTAGCTCCCCACAATTGTTTTTTGCGTGTAAATAGTCGAAATATTTTTTTAAAAACTATAATGAATGAAGATAGTGGGGGGAATAAAAGTAAATACAATGAAAAAAAACTAAAAATAAGATTATAGGATTTCGCCTAGAATAACAAGAAGTTTTTTTTTTGGCTCTAAGGTTTAAACATGGACGATATAAATAAAATTATTGGCATTGAAAGGAAACAAACAAGATCTCCAAAAACATATGTTGATATAAATAAGAAAAAAGTATTCTGATAACAATAATACTAACAAAATACCAGTGGATTTCAATAAATTAGACAAGAGGAAAATTTAGACAATGTATTTAATGTCGAACTACGTTTTAAAAACCCCGAGGATCGGTTGTAACACCTCCTTCCCCCTAAAGGTTGTGAAACAGAAAGGGACAGAATAGTTAACCGGGGAGACGTTGCGGTAATAAACGAACTAGATCAGAACAAAGCCCTGACCTTAATAGCAATAAAAACATCGTGGCCCCATCGATAACAATAGCAAAAATGAATTTAATTTGCTCATGCCCCAATAATCTTAGCTAAAAAAAAAAAACCCCTTTTGGCTACCGAAATATAATCTTTGAAGTTTTGCCTGCTTGGAAAAAATAGATAAATGTAAACCAAGAGAATGGGTCAAAGTAATTCTTTGAAAAATGACCAAAAAAAAATTAGAAAAGCTAATGGCATTCATAAATCCGCATTACTAATTTAAACGCCTTGGGGAAAAGATAAATTTCCTTAACACCAACTAAAAACGCTACAGCACCAAAATTATTTGGAGACAAAAAAGAGCACCCCAAAACAGATATAATAAAAACTTATGCCACAATGACACCAAAAAAAATAAAAATACATTTTTCAAAAAAAAGATTGAATCTAAACACCGAAAGTTGGATACCCAAAAAAACCCGAAAAAAACTTGAAACTGTTATTAGAATAGACAACATAACAATTCCAAAGAAACAGCACAACCAAAAAAAAGACACTAAACCAAAAGACGTTATAGTGGTTTAAAAATGTGATACACTTATCAAATGGAGCAATAATTGTTGAAAGTCAAAAAGGTGCAACAGGACAAACTTAAGCTGCCCAAAAAACAAAGGAAACTACAAGAAAAAAAAAACCATCAAATCAATTCCATGTTTTCAGTTACGGAATTAAAAAGGCTTCTCTGATCAGAATTTATCGCAGGTTAGTAAAATTTAAAAAACAAATTGAACTTGAATTGGCTGAAAAAAGCGGATAAAATTAAAGTTATTATAAAAACAATGCCGAAACCCCCAAACAAAGAAAATTGGATTTTACAACCCCCCAACATTCAAAATGGTTTCTTAAAAAAAAAAAATTAACTTTAATTTGGAAAAGTATATTACGAGAACATTTAAATTTAATATGTTTCCCCCTTCTTAATTTGGAATTATCCAAGTATTGTAAAGAGAAACAGTGTTTAAAATTTGGGGGGAATATGCTTCTAAAGACTGAAAATAAATCAGGTTTAAGATGCCCAAAGTACTAAAAAGCAATATAAAGAAAAAAATGCCAACATTCCGCAAGGGTAACAATTTCCTGTATATAAAGAAAATTGGAAAATCAGAACTCAGTCAATTACAATGATAATTTTTAACGCTCACTAGATACAACTGTGAAAAAATTCTATGAACAAAGAGCAAAAATTAGTATAATTCATCAAAACGTACAATCAATTGGAAATTCCTAGATAAAGTTAATGACATTTAAAACCATCCAGAGTGCAAAATAATGTGCATCACTGAACACAATGAAGAACAGTTACCTAGACTTGATAAGAAACTTTTTATGTTCTGTGGGAAGAAAAAAACTGGTGGGTCAGCAATATCTAAAGAAGGACTAAGTGCAAAGTACGTCAAAACAAATAATTATCTGTTTGTGGGTTTTGAATGCCCCCTGATTTAAATTAGGTAATATAGATATTTTAGTTATAAGTGTATATAGGCCTCCTGGTAGTGATATGAAAATATTTTTAAAAAAAAATGAGCAGCTTTTGGTCAACATATTTAATGAAAAAAAATTTAGTTTTATAGAGGGTTTTTCACAAATGTTAAGGAGAATAAATCTAAAATAGAATTTTTGTCCTTAATGTCCTCTTTTAACTTTCATCCTAGAATATTGGATGACACCAGGATAACCAATACATCTAGTTGTATAGACAATATATTTAGAAACTTTGACCGGGGAGAAACTTTAGTTTTTTTAAAATTTTTATCTGGTCCCAGCAAAAAAAGCCATTTTTAAATCTGGGTTTTAAAAAAATATGATCAAATTCAAAAATTTTTACAGACGAAAAAAAAAGTGCTTTCTGTATTGTTTGGGAAACAAGATTGGGCCGATGTTTATAATGTTGCAAAAATGATGTTGACGTATTTTAACATTTTATGAATATTTTTTGGAAATTTTCCTTAAAGTTGTGTTCTAAAAATAGGGTCCTGCCCCGTCTAAAGATCCTCAAATTTTCTTGTAAAGGGAACTGGGGATTCTTTTTTGCTATCAAAAGGAAAATCAAAATTTTAAACCCAGTATCAAAACAAGAAAAAAAAAATTGATAAAATTTTACAACAATCTCGAAAAAACAAAAGAAAAAGTGCCCAAAAAAAATGAAATGATTTTGTTTTGGAAACAAGGTAAAGAAAATAGCCGTTAGAGATCAAAT
This sequence comes from Listronotus oregonensis, assembly GCA_019359885.1. Classification (NCBI taxonomy): domain Eukaryota; kingdom Metazoa; phylum Arthropoda; class Insecta; order Coleoptera; family Curculionidae; genus Listronotus; species Listronotus oregonensis. The sequence goes on along the minus strand of JAHBCN010003316.1, from coordinate 1,412 downwards.
AGAGGGGGAAACCTGAAACATGCAAATGTAAACAATTTTAATATTTATAAAACCTTTTAAAAATTTTCCCTTTTTTTTAAATTTTTTTACATAATGATCAATCAATTTTTAACCCAACAAGATGAACTTTTTAAATATTGCTTAAAAACAAACATAGTCATCATTAAGAAACCCAAATATATAAAAATATATTAAAAATTTTTATTTATCAATTAAAATTCATTTAAATACGGAATATTTCCCCAAAAACTAAAAATTGCCCTTATAAAACCTCTGTATAAAAAATGATCCCCAATGATGGATAATTTGGCCAATTAGTATATTAACTGGCTTTTAAAATTATTTTAAATGGCAATGTGTTAAGCTAATGGACTTTTGAAAAAATTAAAACCATTTATTGGGATAGGTCAGTGGAAAACTCCCAAACACAATTTTTAGTTTATCAAAAAGTTTTGGGGCACCTTAAAAAAAGTTTAATGTTTCTGGGGTTTTTCCCCAACTATGTTGTTTAATGGGTAAATGCCACATGGGGGCTTAGATGGAAAATCTCCCAAACAAAAAATTTTTAGTTTATGCAAACAGTTTTGGGGCACCTTGAAAAGGGATGTAGCCGGGTTTTTGGATTTATCCAAACGTATGATTTTTGATAGGGATTTCTTAAGGAAATGAAAATTTGGAAAAGGGGAAGTATAAAGGTTAACATCATATTTAAGAAAGGCAAAAAAAGTACGCATTCAAAAAAGGCAAAACTATGTTCTCAAACTTTAACAAATTTGGGATTGCTCAGGGGGGTGTTTGGGCCCATCTTTTTATTATTTTTTAAATGACTTAACAATATAACAAGGGTTTCGGATGGTAAACTACCTGATCATACTAATGTGCTTTTGGAAGAATGATGTTGACCGCTCACATTGAAAAAAAATTTTTGATAAAAAACAAAAGGTTTTGGAAAATCACATCTTAAAGAAGAAACAACAAATGTTGTTCTCTTTAACCAAACTATCAAAAGTACAAGACCAGTAACGTTAAATAATGATAAATTACTTTCAAAATAAAAATTTTGGGTGTATATCTTAAGAATTTTGGCTGGTCATTTTTATTAAAAAAAAAAAAAAATTAAATTCTTTGTTATGGTATTAGGTCACTGGCAAATAATAATGAAAAAAAAATTAAAAAAATGTACTTTCTAATTTTTAACCACGTCAAAATGGAATAATATTTTTTTAGAGGCCATATTCGGTTTTTTTAACAAAAAAAATTGGTAGAATAATTAAAAAAAAAAAAGTACGATGAAACGTGTCGTTCTGTTTTTTTTTAAAATTTTCTGACAATATAGTTATATATATATATATATATATATATATATATATATATATATATATATATATATATATATTTATATATTATTATAT